>JXSR01S041224.1:63630-87276 GCA_000969725.1 Ophiothrix spiculata | reverse complement strand
AAAAATGTTCTTTCTATTGCCCCTTTTTTGGAAGCGAAAGATAAATTCCTTTCTGTCTTGTTTGATCGACGCCCTTTTTAACGCTTTTTAACCCTTTTTGGGCTAAATCTTAATGCTTGATAAATAAATCGTGTAACAATTAATAGCGCTTTTACAAGTCGAGATCGCAAAAAGGCATATTTCAAAATTGCCATTATTATATACACGGTTGCTCATATATAGTAGAAATAAAAAATATTTTTACCACTTTTTTATTTAAAAGTCAATTAATGATGAAATGTCTGGAAACCTTTGTTGCTTTTGATCAGATTTGATAGATATCCTGTTGGGTATGAAATGGTACTCTGAATGTGATCAAGTTTATCATGTACTGGTAAGAGGACAACAACAAAAATGGGTCAAAAACGTGATTTTTAGTTCAAATTTGATTTAACCCCGCCTTGGTTAAAGTCACTTGTCTACTCAAATTGAGTGGTCATATGGAATGTTTGAACAAGTAGAGTGATAAGCAGGTGGTAGAAGGTCTTGGTCACGCTTGACTGCACCAAGAAAATGCTTGGAAGCAAAGCACGAAATGATCCTTCTACACCCCTCAATTTACAAAAATAGGAATGTTGGACTCTGTCCCTAGTATATTGAAGCATGCTTAATTAAAAGTCAGAGCACGACCGGACTGAATGCCTACTCGTTCATCATCTTCACTTATGCTTTAGGTTCCGCGTTCCAATAAGTGTGCCGGGGATAGAACTTTCACCATTGCAGCACCTCAGTCATGGATCAAACTCCCACAAACTGTGAGAAATTCCTGTAGTTTAAATAGCTTGTATCCATATTAATTGTTTCTGTTGTTGTATGTTTTCATATAATTCTTGTTTTTGAACACTGTGTATGGCGCTTTGTAACTTCCTGAAAATGCGCCTAACAAATGTTATTAGTATAGTGTAGTATAGTATAGTATAGTATAGTATAGTATAGTATAGTATAGTATAGTATAGTATAGTATAGTATAGTATAGTATAGTATAATAGTATAATTTGGTGTGGCTTTGACTTACATTTAAAACCAAAATCTGCCCGCCCGCACTTGCTCAAAAAAATTTTGAACGACAACCAAACAATATTTGTTGCCTTATGTCTGCTATTCGTCTGTTGGTTTGTGCTTCAAGACTTAAAGATATAGTATTCCGATCTGGTTAAAAAAGTATATTTTTCTATATTTGAATGAAGGGTCATCAACTATAAAAAGCAATTATTGTAAAGTCTCATTCGCGTATCGTAATTAATGCTTCAGGCATATGTGTCTGAGAGTGGCCTATAGAAACATGGATAGGATATTTATTCTTGTTAACAAAATATTCCAGTAATTCAACACTTTTGTGACCGTATCTTTTCAACGAAACATAATCAGTCCAGTAAAAGTCGTAAAAGTACGGTATCAAACTTCTTCGACATACCACCATTTTGAAGGTATTACGTAATAGTTTTATTTTTCCTAATAACTCCACTCAAAATCAAGATATTAAAATTCAGCCTCATTCAATTTTTAGACAAATCCTTTAGCTATCTATTCCACAAGTATGTAACATATACCTTGTTAGATGAACTGTCCCAATGTTAATGTAATATCTTTTGTATTTCTTTATAAATTCGCAATTGCTTATGGGAAAAACATGACGTTATGTCGAAGAAGTTCGATACCGTTCTTTTTAGACTTTTATTGCACTGATAATATGGGCGTGAAATTTACAGGAGTTATGAGAAAATATGCACTTTCATGAGGTACCGTACTCCAATTTGATTTTGTGAGTGAAATTGTCAAATTGTGCGGGAGTGGCGAGCACCGCTCCCAAGAAGCAACAGAAGAAATTGAGGAAATTATGCCTTCATGAGAAAAAATAAATACGAGCTGACTGAGGAAACTTTGAGATTCAAAAACTTGCTTTTGATACCCTGGTGAAAGTGATCGGAATACACACTTCTAATAGAGTATTATTATATTATAGTCAAATTAACTCCACATTTCAACCGAGTCAATAAATCACCATTAAAAGTATATCGTTTGTTTGCATATAAATTTTTATTATGACAATCTAACGTTAAACGGTTTCATAAATTATCATCATTTGAAAAAAAAAATCCAGAAAAGATTATAATTAGCAGCTTTTGAACCAAAATATTGGTACATCGCAACACACAAATGCATAAGGCCATATTAAAAAAACACTTTTGTCTCAAAGCTCCCGCGCGCGTTAGTTTTTTCGTGCGCGTTAGTTTCCCAAAAAATCCAAAAAACGAATTTTATTTCACCTTTTATTTTATTTTTTTCAAAAATCGTGAAAAGCAACTCGCAATCCAAGGTAAAATGTTTCGTTTCGAAGTTGTTTTTGTTTTTAAGTTATGTACATTGTGCAATCACATTTATTGTTGAATTAACATCGTCACAATTCTGTTTCTTTGTTTTGTTTCAATATCTTGACACATTCTACCATAAAGGAGTCGTCAATATGACTTTTAGAATCAATACAAAAATTAAAAAAAAAAAAGAAAAAGAAAAGAAATAAAATCGCATTCCGCATTAGGTTTTTGGGAGTTGGAGAGCTTTGAGACAAATGTTTTTTTTAATATGGCCTGATACAGCAGTTGGCTTTTTTGACATTTAAATTTATGTGTCTAAAGGCGGTGTCACACATCGCCGTATTGAGCCAAAACGTATGAATAACGTACAAAGTTCAGGCTATACGGTGGTGAGAGATTATATACGGTGAAGAAATCCATACAATTGAACGTATTGACTGACGAACATGAAACGAATAGACCGTACAATGACCGTACGACTTGCAGATAAGAAGCGGACAAATTGTCTCGTCTCACTGAACAACGCCGAATGAGAACCGGACGTGTTCCGTACTAAACGTATAAATTCAGTATGAGGAACGTACAAAACAAATTAGTAACGTACGAATAGGCACAGAGACAATCGCCAAGGTAAATCCCCACTTGAAAATAATACCACTTCACACTTTACGGTTTGTAAGTTTCTTTTATAATATTGCTCTAGTGATGAGAGTTTTGACCTTGCTCAAAACAAGACAACGTACTTAACGTACTCAAAACGCATTCCCACCGGATGGATAAAGAATTGAACGTGTTTCTACCGAATTCATAACGAACATCACCCCTTGACAAACTCGAGTACAAAAATAGTACAACATTCTTAAGGTGCACATTTGGAACATCATTTAAGTACAATTTGAGTACATTTATAGTACACAAATTTGTACTATATTTGTACTTAAACTGTACTATAATTGTGTTCCAAATGTGCACCTTAGGAATGTTGTACTATTTTTGTACTCGATTTTGTCCAGGGGGTACCGTACAGTAAAACAGTGTACGTTATTCGTACGTTTTCGTCAATGACGGTGATGTGTGACACCGCCTATACATACAAGCGGGTCATACTTATTTTTAATGTTTCACGCAGTTTTGATATTTTTGTTATATATATGTGATGACTGACCCTAAAAAGGGAGACTATGCGGCAGAACACTTTTCAAGAAATTGATGCAAATAGGCAGAAAAAAAAAATCCCAGTAGATTTTCTGTTGTAAAATTTGATCGCCTTGATCAATTTTAGCAAGTATTTTGTCATTTTGAAGTTGCTGTAACAGATGAAATGAAAAAAAAAATAAAAAAAAATGATATCATCTGCAAAATCCCCCCTTTCGGGGTGAGCCATCACATATAACCAAAGATCTTTGATATAACATACGGTAAATCAGTTTATTAATCGTAAATTTTATACATTCATACTTTATAAAAAAACTTAAAATATAATTGAACTTTGATAAAACTTGCTTTTTATTTGGAGAGTTGACTTGCAAAACGGCTAAATACGCCCACTTCTATTTTTCCGTATGTATGTATTTGGTAAAACCCAAGTACAATGCGTTTCGAAACACATTTGTGCGCTAAACTCATGAAGAGCTGAATTGCAAAACGGCTTAGAAACCATTTTTTTTTCAAAATTGAGTTTTTGGCAGATTCTTACAGACCTTTGAATAAGTGCAAAGAACTGCTCTGCTCAAAATGTGTCAAAAAATTAATTTTATTGATTTTAGTAATTCTGTATGAATATGGCTTCAAAATAAGGTGTAATTTACATAAATCGTCAATCAGTTTCTTATTAATTGGCTATTGATGTTATGTTGAAAATGGACGTAAGGCGTTTTGCAGGACAACTCATTAAACTTTAACTTAAGAACCACCTATCTTCCAAATCTTTTCAAAATTTCTTTTTCAATTCTTCATTAGGCTATAATATAGGGCATTATGCCCTTTTATAGCCAAATATGGTCATACGATATCCATATTTGGGCATAACAAAATTGGGATTTAACCCACTTAGCGAGATGTTTTTAAATAAAAATGCCAGGATGATGCACAATATTATATGTGACCGTCCATTCAAGACTAGTCTGAAATACAGCCTCTTGTCATTTTCACATTTTTAAACATTTGTAAAGACCTTGCTATAAGGACTAAAATGGCACCTTAATGAACTTCACTCGATTTCCTGTTGATTGTCCTCAAAATAATAAATATGAAATTAATTCAAAATTAGTTCATTGAGGTGTCATTTTATACCTTATAACATGGCCTTTGCAAATATTTAAAAAAGAAATGAAAATTACAAGAGGCTTGTTTTAAATTAACGGTCTTCATTTAATGTACCCCTCATTCTATAGAGCTGATTTATTCAAAATTTAATTTTGTCAAAACATGAGTTATGTAAAATTGTCATTAGCGTGACGATATAGTGATGTCTTCATCGGCAGATGGAAATCGTTGTTCGACTCTATTCTTTTAGTACTCTTGCAAATCACACATGCGCACATTGATGGATTTAAATTTAATTGTCAGCGCGAATAAAACAATATTTTACGGCCATGGAACGTATACAAGGTGGTAATTTTCACAGCATCCTTACCACATTCAGTGAGTGGGTGCAAACGTATTATAATTTATATGATCAATTATACCATGCGCGTTGGTTTGTTAGAATCAAATTAAAATCGATTCGATTATTTAACGGTCTGTGATTTACTGCAAATATTGGCAATGTGACGTCATTATGATTGCGCATCAACCATCAAAAGAAACAACCTTTTATTTATATATATATTAAGTTTATATTCTGTCCAATTGACTTTACTAAAATTAACTGGCTTTGATGTTGTAATCTTTAAGAATGGTCTTATCTTTTTATATCATTTGCTTTGTCATTTTGTTTGAAAAGTAAAGCGTTTTATGGTCCCAAAATTAAGAGTCCGATTAAATTTCATAAAGTCAACCAATAGAAATGTCAACCATGTTATTCAACATCCGTTCTGGTTAAGAGTATCTTTATAAAAGTCAATTGTTTCGTGAGGTTTAGAAAATCTATATTTCGTCGTTATTTAAGTTCGTCAAAAGTCATCAATGCACATCGTATTCTGCAGAATCGTTCTATCGTTTCGTCTTATGTTTTCACTGATGAAAACACTTCTAGCACTGTATATAATTATACCCTGGTCTCATTTTATTTACGTGTCAGGGTGTCATACCGGCGACCGGACGGCGACCGGAGACCGCGTGACATCGGTCGATGACCGGAAGATGTCCATTTAGTATGTGGGAAAAACCTTGATTTTTGGCTTGACTGCAAAATGGAGTCAGCACAATTGTTCTTGACTGATTTTTAATCTTTGAGACCTATAGATTCCAGAACTGAATGACGCAAAATCCGCACCATTGAGCATTTTGAAAAATCCAAGATGTCCGCCAAAATGACATCCATGACATGTTACTAGTCAAATCTCGTTCAAAACCACTCCAACATGTTCCTCTCATCACAAGGGAACAGAAAAAGTATACTTTTACCTATGTCTGAAATATGGTTCTGGAGTTATAGGCAAACATATGAAGGTCATATCAGAGGTCACGGAACTGGCCTTATGGGAGTCCAAAATTTCAAAAGTCTCAGATTTTGTTCAAACTGGTCTCAAGCTGTTCCTCTTGCAAACGTTTCTACACAAAGTGATAGTTTGAAGTGTGTCAGGTCAATTGTTGCCATGGTAGCAGGAAAAAACTAAGTCCATATTTACCATTGCATTGGTGCCTGTAGCACAAAGTTTTCCTTGACCTGTAACCATAACAACAACTGATCTGATGCACTTTAAACTATTACTTTGTGCAGACAGTTTTGCAAGACGAATAGTTTGAGACCATTCTGAACAAAATCGGAGACGTTTGCAATGTTGGACTCCCATATGACCTTAATTTTGAAAATGGCGAATAAATATGTTTGCTGTACAAAAGGATACCGAGCCAAATATATGAATTTTTTGTTGTTCAAAAATTTGGTGTTCCAATGTAGTAAAAAATGACCTTTTATCACTTCTAATCAGGTTTAAAACACGAACGAAGTGGAATAATAGGTAACAGGGTTCGACTTAAACAAAGACAACCTTGCAAGTGCTTGATGTTGTCCTCAAATGTTCGACTTGTCCGTAATTTTAGCAACTTAATCGGGAGTTTTTGGAGTCCCATACTTTGTCATATTTTGCAAGTTCTATTACAGCTTGAAGAGCAAATTGTGTAATTTTTATGTGTGCATATATATAGCTTGTTAAGAGGTTCGGACTAATAATTTTGATGTTGTCCAGCAGGCAATTGGAACATTCAAGTAGCTTGTCGATGCATTTCTAGGTTGTCTCGGACAACGGATAAGCCTTTATGTCGAATGCTGGTAGGTAAACATCCAAATTTACATATCTATAACTTTTACCTTGTACACTGCCAAGTATGCACATTTCAAAAATAACAAAAAGTTTTTCCTCCCGCCCGCTCCAACTCAGAAAAAATTGTGGAGGACAACCAAACAACTCTCTTTAGCACTACAAGCTCCGTCGTGTGATCATTCGTGCGACCATTCAACTTAAAAGTAATAATTGATCACCGATTCTTAAAGCAATACTATACAGTGTTAAAATGAAAAATATAACGTGTAATATAAAAGCAATACTATAAAGTGTTAAAATGAAAAATAAAGTGTTTAAATGAACGTTACCCATGACTTTTTTTATTTTTTAGGTTATTGAGTTTGCTTTTAGTACATAATAGTTAATACTCTCAAAACAGTTTGGTTTAAATATGCTTACTTTTTCTGTTATGGACATTTGTTGAAACAAATTCGGGATCCCGAATTTAATTCTACTTGCATTAGTATAGGAAAGCATATTTGTAATTGTAGCAAAACAAGTTTTCGACAAAATACACTCAAAAACGCTTTTATATAGTCACATCTCTTCATTTTAGGCTGTTTTACTCAATCAAAATCTCATAGTATTGCTTTAATGGCAGAACATATGTGTCTACATGGCTAAAGCAGTAGATATACTTCGTCATTTTTGTAGTTTGTAGACATTTTCATTCATAATTTTTCTCATGGTGATTGGTTTTTAAGAATGGTGTAAACTTTCATTCTGAATGAACATTTTCCCATGTACAATTTCACCATTGTATAAATCATAACCATCATTGCAAGAAGAGATTAGCTTACCATGAATAGATCTAGGCCGTAGAATCAATATCAAACATTATACTACCCATCAGTAAGCACTTGAAAATGGGGTGAAAATAGGTCTCCATTTATTACATTCTCCATAATGTGAAAATTTAGAATGAAAATTCTCATTCAGAATTAACAGTTTACTCCATTCTTAAAAAACAATCACCATGAGAACAATTCTGAATGAAAATGACGAAGTATATCTACCCCTTATGTTTTCTTGTGATATTCCCATAAGAAAAGAACATAAATGTTACTCATATCAAGGTTCAATGTAGTCACTTGTCATTGTAATAGACTATTTTCCTATTCACGCCGAAAGTACCGTATATCCGGGAACTTTGGCGCAATTGACCATATCAATACGTTTTGCGCACCACGTCATCTGCGCATAACTTAATAGTTGGTTGTTCGCGCAGAAATGCCCATATTTGCAGTACTTTCAATTATTATGGGACATACGAAAGTGGTCTATTGACATTCTCATTATGCTCTCATCGAAACAGGTTGAGACAACTTTACTCCTAGAAGAAAATCTAAGAAAAAAGGCATCACTTTTGATATCTTCTCATCATTTTTGTTGTAATAATTTCACCTTGTGTTTGAAATAGTGCACAGTTTGGTATTAAACAAGAATAATCTACTTGGCAATTGCAAAACATGTGATGACTTATCTTGAAAAGGGGGACTTTGCGACAGAAAACTTTTTCAATACACAGGTAAAAATAGGCAGCAAAAATAAATAAAATAATAAGAATTTGCAGCAGATTTTTTTGTTGAAAAATTTGATCGCCTTGGTCATTTTCTATAAGTAAGGTGTCATTTTAAAGCTTCAACAATGCTGCAAAAGATGAAATGACAAAAATTAAAATTGATATCATCTTCAAAGTCGCCCCTTTCGGAGTGAGCCATCACATATTATCACTCAAATTAGGCTTTTCATATATTTAAGAATTTTTTTAAGTCGAAGTATCGGGTCCGCATTCATAAAACCCCCTTAAACGTAACTGCAATTTTTACACTTATGTGTAAATTGAAGCACTTAAACTTAAGTGTTGCACTTACACTTTAGTCATTCCCTTAATTTTGCTTAAGTGCATTAAGTTATTTTCGTTCTTTTTAACTGTAACTTTATATATAATATATAACTATAATTTGTAAGAATTAATAAGTATTAAACTGACGTTCGTAAGTCACACTTGATGATTTTCTTCTATAAAAAGGCAAATCATGTAAAATATGACAACATCTAAGGGTGCTCCAAGGTCCCCTTAAAAAGTTGCTCTTAAGATTTGCAAGAGTTAAGGGATTCCCAATATTTGTTCAATTAAATGTAAGTCTATAGAATTTGTCTTAAAATTTAGCAGGGAAACAACTAAAAAAGTTACACTTAAGTGTGGTTTATGAATACAGCCCCTAGTCCTTTAATTACATTCTATTCCTACTTAGGCATTTGTGTGTATAAGCAGTTTCTAACATCATTTACTTTAAATAAGATTCTTATTGAATTTGCACTTTAGAAATTAATTATGTGGATCAGTGGAGACAATTTTATTGAAGGAAGACATATACAACAATCGTAGCAGAAACATCAAAATTCAAATAAATTACAGTGAAATAAAAAGGTGTGTGTTCCTTAAAATATTTACAGAAGAAATATAAATCGATATGTGTCTTTGCAGATAATATGTACATAGATAATATATACATACACACACCATATATAAATTTACATCATTTTCACTTTTTTGTGTAATTCAATCTTACGTAAATAATAATCAAAATATGAAAATAAAATTTTGTACTAAATACATGTACATGTATATATATGTACTTACATTACGATCATGGTTTAAGCATTTATTGAATTAAAAGGACCATTTTCATAATCTGGGGCGCTGCTAGAAAACGTAATATTATACTGTCAGTATTGTTTGTAAGACTTAAAAAGAGCTTTATGTAAACGCATTCATTTTTGTTTCAATATTTTAAAGTGTTTTCATTTTTACGTTTAGGAACCACTTCTCGGTATATATTCTCCAAGAATTGAGGACATCCCAGACGCTCAGTTTGTGTAGAAAGTAGCGAATGCTACGAATGGAAAAGTGTTCATCAATTGAGATCCTCAAGTCTTATTCTATCTGGAACATCAGCTATAATATTGCATGGACGGCACAAACATTCAGTTGGAATCCTTGTTCGTACGAAGCGATATCCATTTGCACAAGTAAGTTTTAATCTATATGTTTCATGTGCGCTTTCCTGGCAACATTGACAATGTCTTTCCATTACATTAATGTCTGTAGGTGATATTCTTGAATATGAAGTACACGAACCACGGCACCCAAATGATGGAATAACTCTTTCTTCACAGTTTGGATATGAGATTCGATGCCGCAATGGCTTTCTTTGACATCTACAAGTTATTTGAACTGCAAACATTATTAGTAAAATTGCTGTAATGATATAGAAGTTTCTTGTAAGCCGTAAGGCTGAAAATTGTTGTAATGTCGAGATCATTGCTTAGTTGAAGTCACGACACTGTTCTGTCGCTTCGACGTTTGGCTGGCAAGTAGCCCCAATCCACTTCCGTCGACCAGTAACCAGAAGGTTGAGTTTCTCCAAAGCGTCAATCCAAGGCCTGCAGAACAGAAGCAAATAACAGTAATAATAATTAACGCTGGACTTTTGAAAATTGTGAAATTTATAGGTATCGTTACATACAAAAACTTGACAGTGTTTAATGAATACGTCCAAAGTTTAAAAACAAAGAAGCACACACACACAAAACAAACAAACAAACTAAAAACATAGAAGCACGAAATGCAATTTGGAAAGTTTACACAATTACGAAAATTTCATCTCTTTTTGTTGTCTATTTGACTTCAAATAATGATAGGGATGTTAATATTAGTAAAATTGCTGTAATGATATAGAAGTTTCTTGTAAGCCGTAAGGCTGAAACTTGTTGTAATGTCGAGATCATTACGAAAATTTCATCTCTTTTTGTTGTCTATTTAACTTCAAATAATGATAGGGATGTTATTTAAGCGATAAGCGTAAATGCATAAATACTTTCGACAACTATTTAAATATGCTCCTAAATATTGCAAACCATCTGCATGAAAAGGTCATGAAAATATTAAATTCATATTTATATGTGTAAGCATATCTTGTAAAATAATATATTCTCCAGCTTGTCATTAATTGTACTATATATAAAGTGAATCACTCAAAACATTGATACTAATAGTTAAAGATCGATGCATCTCGGGGGATTTCAAAAACTCTCATTCAAAAAAATGCTCTGATGGTTGTTAAGGACGATTTGTGAATTTGTTAGTGCTCAATTTGCAAACTGCCCAATGGTACATAATTCGATTAAAACAATAAAGGAGATCTGAGTGAAGAACAAGATGTCTGGATGTCCTTGAGAAGGATAAAACCACCAAGTGTATGTTTTAATGTCATCACGCTTAATCTGGTTGATATTGAAACTATAAATGAATAAACAATAATGTACATGTATGAAATACATAATAATCATAATTACAAAACAGTGTGTAAATCTTCTATCACATTGTAAAGGTAGCAATTTGATATCAATATTTATTTTAAAGGAGCTTGGTCCGATTTTTCAAAATTTGGGTTTTCAATGTCATATGAAAGAAGACCACCCAAGAAAGTTAAGTTTCAAATTTCAGCTGAATCGGTCGAACCAATTTGATTTTATGGACAATTTTGTATTTCAGAGCTGCCTATATGTTACTGTGTAAATTAATTATGGATACCATAATAAGACACATTTTCACATATATCTGAACATAACTTAGCCGTGAAATTTCACATGGGTTATGAGAAAAATATGAGCAACATTTTGGTACCAAAATCTCAAAAAGTTTGAAAAACAGTTGAGGCAATCGGACCAAGCTCCTTTAAGTTCTAAATAACATGCTTTATTATGTCATTCTATTCTCAAACTGAAGATGGTTTTGTTTTGTTGCCTGTACATTGTCACTTGCTCCTATTTGTTATTGTTCATGTAAGTCTTGACGAATTATATAGATTTTGTGTGATCATTTATTTGTTTCTTTACAGCAGGAGACCCGTTTCTACAAAATGAATTTAAACTTGAACATTTCGAAATTGAGACATATTTGACTTGCTCATATTTTTAGTATGTGCGGTTGTCCAGCCCGCATGAGCTGTAAATGCAAGAAACGTCATTTTGCGCTACAGGTAAAAATACATGTCAAGGTCGTAATTTGCCGAAATTGATTTTTTGACAGACTGACAATTCTTGTACTTACTGCAAAGTACCGACAAAGTTTCATTTCAAGAAAATGATAGGAAATATGAAATAAATCTTCATATTTTTAAGTCAATCAACAGAAAATATAGGGTTACTGATCTTTAAACGCATTTATCTCAGTTATATATATTTTTTACTCCGTGACAAACTTTGACGGACCATAACTTGATTTCGGGAAATCGTGTGAAGTTCATTGAGGTGTCATTTAAATCCTTATAACATGGTCTTTGCAAATATTAAAAAAAAAGTGAAAATGAAAAGAGGCTGCATTTACGGCTGGTTTGGGATGGACGGTCATATATAGGACAGTCGATGTAATAACGATTAGCCGCATTTCGAGCTTGAAATTGCTGTATCAGAATAACCTAAATAATAGCAAAAAATTTCAAAAATCATTAATAATTACAGTTTACAGCATTTTTTGCTTTCAAAATTTTAGGTATGTTAAATATACATGGATGCGTGTTACACCCCACACCCACACCCCCTAATAATACAATTTAAAAAAAAATACAAAATCAAACAAATAAACAGAATTGTTCTTCATATTCTATTTTGATTGCGAAACTGGTCTCTGTTACATTCCACCCATTTCTTGATCTGAGGTCTCATATACAATGAGAATATCAAATGTGATAAAACGCTTTTATAAGAGCACATCGGAATTTATGTTTATTTTCCGATTATTTCCATTTAAAAGGAGTCACATTAACAACACCTCTTAACAGAATTCAATTGATCGCTATTGAATAGTGTTTATACTGGCGTGCGTGATTAATCTACTCCGCAACGAAAGGTTGTCGGTGCTTATTTTTAGTGTTGCCTTATCACATAGACAATCTTTTGAACTATGGTCAGCGGGTTGAAATAACACTCCATAAATTTCACGCTAAATATTCGATTAATATGTTAGGCTGTTGATAAGTGGCATTAACAGCTTTATATATTACATTTCAGTATCTTCCCTAACCTTTATACATAAATTATTCATTTTATTTTCCGAAATTGCACGAAACAATTTGTAGCATGAGTTTCTAATGCTATGAAAAATGCAAAGTAATTCATTTATCTCCAGAAGAGGATAAAATCCCAATGATTATTACCATTCTTATCTATTTTTAGAATTGCGCTTGTGATTTACCAAGAACTGATATACTGTACAGTTTATAAGGTCAATTAAAATCAAGAAAAGAATGAAACGTAAACTATTGAAATTAATGTAACGTAAATTGAAGGTTACATTTAAAATGCTTTTAAAAATATTTACTTAGGTTATAGAAGTTTACAATTGGAAACAATGTATATATGAATTTAATTGGTACGTTCTTATTGTTTTTAATAAAAGTAATACAAGTAAAATTTTCTGTTCAGACACATCTTTTAAAAAATTAGTATCCCTTTAATATTGTGTTTTTATACAACCTGAATGAAAATTCTGACATTTAAACTGTTTTATTAAGTTGACAAAAGTTGACCAACGGGGGTTGTCCGGAAGGATTTGTTTCTTTTTATTTTTTAAACTGTAAATTGAATTCGCAATCTCTTTTTTATCTCATGCCATTTACCGGACTAGCATCGCAATTTCAAACCAAAAAAATAAATCCACCTCTTTTTACTAAAACAACACAAGAAAAGCAATATCCACTAAGTCCCGACTGTCACTGACGTAGGTTTTGCTGTAAACTGACGCAATAACAATCGGAATCGTTTTGCATTCTATAAATTTTATATCACTGTAAGAATTGTTCAATTGACAGGACTTTGATATTGTTTGTTTAATTTCCTTCTGATGAAGCGAATTGATCTCAGACAATTGAATATAAAACAAACATCTCTAAACAGGAAATA
This sequence comes from Ophiothrix spiculata, assembly GCA_000969725.1. Classification (NCBI taxonomy): domain Eukaryota; kingdom Metazoa; phylum Echinodermata; class Ophiuroidea; order Amphilepidida; family Ophiotrichidae; genus Ophiothrix; species Ophiothrix spiculata. Next base: position 73,505 of record JXSR01S041224.1, on the reverse strand, counting down.
GGAAGATTGACATTGAATGTATAAGTATGGCATCAAAAATGACGCAATTTTCCTCTACTCTAATAAGAATATAATTGGACGTACACTTAAGTAAACGAAATTGACAATTTTTTAAATGCTCGATATATATTTAACAGCAAACGTGGAGTAATTTAATCAAATTACTGATACATAATTCACAACGGTAGCCACGAGACCTTGGGTGTTCGCATGATTACTTCTAATTAAAATGATTCGATGTTTTCATGATAAAAGCGATGGCCAGACGCGACATAGTGACTCTAGGCTATTATTTGGTATCGTTTAACTTGTCTCCTCTAACAAACATGTCGATTGTATTTTGCTCTTTTTTAATCATCTGTTTAAACCCTTCGTGGTATCGTTCCGGAAGTGCCTTTTATATTTTTTTGAGTTGTCTACTTAGAGTTTATCCACTTGCGCTCGACTGTCATAATAAAGTCATGTCACGTGTTCATTTAAAAAAAAATGTAGAAACAGTAGAATTATTCATTTTTAATCTGACAAATATCATTGAATATTTGAGATGAAAAATAGCATCTCATTTAAAACAAAATATATAATTGCTAATCGATTTTTGATTATTTCTGGAACGCAGCATATCTAAATATCCATGCCGTGTTGGCGCCTAAATGATGCATATAAAATTGTGACATTTGTGATATGCAGTTACTAAAAGACGGTTTACTTTTTGAGCTCTATATTAACATAACACGTTTTACTTAAAGTGGAATTAATGTTATTTAGATATTTGCTTAACAATTCATATATACATACCGTTTCTTTCTTGCAAGAATGTTTTTAGCTAACGTCAGGAGAGATAGAGTGTTCCTACGGTGTATAATTCTATAAATGAATCCACATACCCGTCCAGGGTAAAGTTTACAAAAAAGTTGAGAAACACTACCCCGAAATGACGAACAATATCATGATGAGACAGAGTATACATCAGGCAGCCTGGTAGGTAATTCACTTATATTATGATTTTATATCATTCAACACTATGTCCATATTATATAGCATCGTGTGTGTGTCTATAATTGACAAAAGTATAGATTTGTGAAACAGCAAAAAGTAAAAGGTGTATTTAAGAGAGCTGGTATAGTGGTAGAGGGAGTAGAAAAGAACTTTTGCGCATGCGTGATAAGTTAAGATAAAAATGTGGGAAAAATGGACGTGGGCAGCTGTATCAGTGTCCATGAGCTAGGTAGATTCACTCCCGAGCGCAACCACAGGCTATTTATTGTTTATATTAATCCATCACTTGCGCTAACCTCGCTGACTGGTCTCATTTTGCTCTCAGATTCTATTTGTCCTCTCTGTGGAAAATTTACTAAGAGCGCCAGAAGCAGTGACTCTTTGCTTGTCATTTATTGGCTTTGCGCGTTAAGTATTTCGGCTCAAAAAGTAATCTTGACTGCTTAATATGGAATAAGCTTTAAAATACTGAGACTTTGGTGAGATACATTTAATTGAATCTGGTGTATGAGTAATGGAAATGGGGGAGGGGGTAGAAATCTTCTGTCATTAGTTACTTTAATATGCTGTTGATGAGTTGGTGAATTTTAGATTAGAACATATCACCATGAATGTAACATGATGTAAATGATTTTTGGAAAAAGTATTCTTTAGGTCCCATCAAAAACTATACCTTAACCCTAACCTTAAACCCTAACCCTAAATTAAACCTAACCCTAACACTAACACTAAACCCTAACCCTAAAATTCTGGATGGGACCTAAAGTACACTTGGTCCTGATTTTTTTAATGTGTGAACAAGATATTTATGCCTATAAAGTAAACGTTACCTTTTAGTGAGGACAAAAGAGAATTCTGTTTAATTCAATTGCTGAATCAACATTCTCCCATTTAAACCATTTCAACTGTCGAAAAATGACAGAAAATTAAAAAGAGAAGGGTAAAACAAACACAACATAGATAGATGAATGAACAAAAGTATATAATTTTTTTTAAAGAAAATGTAGAAAGAAAACATCGGGAATAATAGTATACACATGTTGAAAGTGAAATGTGACAAAATCTAGTGAGTTGAACAGCAATCAAATTTTTACCGAAAGTGCATTGCTATATCTCGAGCAAAATGGAATGCAAATTTATACCTAATTCACGCCTACAGAATAAATACTATTGCATATTTTGTGTATTAAGTCATGTTTATTTATCAAATTTAATTTTATATGTCCCATTTCTCTACAAAATGATACTTTGAATAAATTACTGGCCACTTAAATAATGTGTTATTATTATCATTATTGTTATCTTAAATAAGCATCGGTTAAAACAAGATTAACTCATATTTATGTTTATTTTTCAAGGAGGGGTATATAAATATGTATGCATATATATATGCGTCCCATGTCATCCATACTTACCTCCGCTGTGGTAAAGGTTTGCTAGAGTTATTTCATATTTCATTTGGGTATACTAATATAAACTTACCAATATTCTGGTATTTCATTGTTCAAAGTTTGTGACAGAACATGATGGGCAATGTATATGTGACCGTCCATCCCAAATTAGCCGTAAATGCCACCTCTTGTCATTTTCACTTTTTTTTGAATACTTGCAAAGACCATGCTTTAACACTTAAGTGGTCAAGGTCTGCATAAGGTCTGCCACATGCCCGTTAGCGGTCAGGGGGGGGGGGGGGGGGTCCATATTGACCCAACACCGAAAAAGCGCTTTCGCGAAAGAATTTTACGTTGAAACTCTAGTCACAGGTATATTACTTCAAAAGAACTAAAACAAAAAAAAAATATCGAAAATCGGAAAAACCGTTTCAAAATGGCGGCCAAAAAACATTTTGTCATGTCTCGTCAAAATTTTCCCGCCAAAAATGTGAAAACTCACTTCCAAATAGAATTTGTAAATAAAATTTAGCTTATATTTGCAGTATGTAAGTACAAATACATTCCTGAAGTAAAATTTGAAATAAAGTTGTTCACTAGGCAAAACAAATTTGAAGAGAGCCCTCAAAAATACTTATTTATACTAATTAGCATGGGAAGGGTATGGGTCGATTAAATTTTTTTTGCCACCAAGCGTATGGTAAAGTTAGACAAATACATAGAAGGGCAATAAAAAATTACTTTGCGGTCCCACACCCTGACCACTGAAGTGTTAAGGATTAAAATGACACCTTAATTAACTTCACACGATTTCCAGAAGTCATGTTATAGTCCGTCAAAGGTTGTCAGGGGGTAAAACGTATAACTGAGATAAACGCGTTCAAAGATCATTAAGCCCTAAATTTTCTGCTGATTGTCTTAAAAATATGCAGACTTATTGCATATGTGTACCGCCGCGGCAAAAGGGTCCAGTTGTCGACTCCTACATGTTGCTCATTGTAGCATATCTGATGTATACAAATACCATAAATTAGATATGCTACAAGGAGCAACATGTACGAGCCGACAACTGGACCCTTTTGCCGCGGCGGTACACATATGTCCTTTTCGTGAATTGACACTTTGCTTGTACTTTGTAGTATGCACACGGATTGTTAATGTGTTAAAAAATCAATTTCGGCAAATTACGACCTTGACATGTGTTTTTACCTGTAGCGCAAAATGAAGTTTCTGGTATTTACGGCTCATACGGCTGGACATCCACATATACCTCATTCATATCAACCACATTCATACCCGACTCCATATCTGGGCTTATTACTTTAAATAGTTTACTAGCGTTAATAAGCAACTTTATTTGGGTTTCATTAGATGTTTATGTTAAAAAACAATTGATTACCTTTCAAATCATACCAAAATTATGATCATATTATTGGATTATTGAAAAGATATGACAAAAAGTTGATGCACAATTTACATGATACTACAACATTACTTACCATAACCTTAAACATCTCCATCCCTAGCCAACTCAATTTAACAAGCTATTAATAGTATACTTAGGCCAAAAAAATGGTTTGTCTCTGAAACCATTTGCAAAAACGCTATGCGCTATGCGATTTTTTTTCTTTTTTTAGGAAAATATCTATGCGGTATGCGGTATTTTATTTACGCTCAAAAAAGTTATAAATAAATAATTCTCGCTTGAATTTAGAGTAAAGTTTCTAAAAATCGCAATGATTCAGTGGATTTATTTTGCATATTGTCTCCGTTTTTGCAGTATTTTCATGAGATTGCCATTTTGTAATGACCTTCCCAGCATGCAAAGTGTGTGTACATGGTTCGCTGGTACTCAAAACACACGGTACCAATTTCATTAAAACGGAATTTACCTTCGGTCGCCATAGACATGAAGAAACTCGAACGGCGGTCGATCGCTGGATTACTAGCAAGAAAAAGAAAAATGAGGGCCAGCGCGTAGTTCTACGCGCTAAATTCACTTGTACATAGCAATGCGAGCAGGTTTCTGAGACAAACCTTTTTTTTGCCTTATGTAGTCACTTTGTTTCATTGCCATATTCACGGCATGTCATGGAAATTTAAAAGATTTAACAAAAAAGTGCATACATCATTCTTAAAGTTACATATTCCACCTTGTTTGGATTTTAACCGTTTCGTTTTCAGCAGAAATAATTTAGCATGTACCAAATAACATAAAGAGTAAACCAAGAATACTTGTAATTTGCACCTAATGTAAAACCATGATATTTCGATTGAACCGAACATGAGATTCATAAGGACCGGTTATTACTTCTCCATAGGTAATAATTTATATGGTGCGACAAGTATCCATATTGATCATACAAAATATATATTTCTCCTCCTAAAATGAAGAGCTGAATTGCAAAACGGCTTAGAGACATTTTTTTTTAAAAATGAGTTTTTGACAGATTCTTACAAACCTTTGACTTGCGAACCATCTAATGCCCAAATATGGACATCGTAAGACCATATTTGGGCATAAAGGACATAATACCCATATATGGTAACTTTTTTTTTATTAAACATGACCAGATGTTGAAATTTGGTATTTATAAAGTCTATCTTAGCTTAATTAAGAATTGAAAAATACATTTTACAAACAATTTAGAGAAAAGGTGATTCTTAAGTTGACATTTGATGATGTGTCCTGCAAAACGGCTTACATCCATTTTCAACCAAAAATCAATAGCAAATTAATAAAAAACTGTTTGATGAATTATTAAAATCACTATCAGGAATTTTTCGACACATTTTCATGTCCTAGCAGTTTTTTGCCCTTTTCTTAAAAAGTGCAAAATGAATGTAAGCCGTTTTGCAAGTCAAATCTTCAAATATGCGTTCAAATGTAAATTAGAATAGATATTGAACAATAAGCGGATGCTTGTTGAAAACGTATGGCACAATATAGATGGTCACTCACAAAAAAGTATAAATACGGTCTCAGTACGTCGGTTTTATTTTTTATCTCATAGGGCCAAATCATAGTCGGCCTCCAAACAAATTTTGTCCTACCAAACATTTGGTCGTGACGTCAAAATGACGAGTGACTCCAAACAAAATAACTTCAACACCGAGTTGAGACCAAATTAAATTTCGTGCTAGATTGCACATGTTATTGAATTGCCACATACATTGGACCAAATGTTTGTTAGCCGTTCATACTTTAGATTCGATGGAAAATATTTGGTGACGTCACGACCAAATGTTTGGTAGGGAAAATATTTTTTTTGGAGGTCTACTATGATTTGGTCTTTACTGAATTAACAAGATGGTTATCTTACACAATCATAATGCAAACGTAACTTTATAATGAGAACAAAAGAAAAGTTATGTTTAATTCAATCGCTGAAAAGAAATTCTCCAATTCACGTATTTCAACTCTAAATGACAACATGAAAAATGAAATTTAAATAAATCTTTTGTAATAGAAAGTAGGGCGACGCAGAAAATTGCTTATTTTGATATAAACAAGCTTTATATGAGTCTGGGTTTTGATATAGTTTTTACCATAATTAAATGATTACATCTATTTGCAGTTTTTAATCGCCTTCTTACGCCTTTTTCTGATCTGAATTGTCTCTTTATTAATACGAAGACTATATTATTAAATAACTGCCTACCTGGGAGATGCATTTGAATACGCCAGAATAAGAACATCCCAACTCCAAAAGCTCCCTTCTGTTAAGTTATGAAAAATATAAATGCATATAAATCTCTGAAAATGCTTTCCAATCACTAGAAAGCATTTACATGTCTTTATCCCAATCATAGTGTCACATTTGACCATGTAGTTGACTTTGTTAGACATTGTTAGATACTTTTCCTAGCATATAGTTGCAGAGGGGAGCTCATGGAGTTGGAATGTTCTTGTAATGGTTGTTTAAATATGGCAACTATGTACTTTAACAATTATCTTACAATGTCTAAAAAAGTCAACTACAAGGTCAAATGTGACTCTATGATTAGGATATTGACATGGAAATGCTATTTTAGTAATGTGAAAGCATTTTCAGAAATTTGTATGTATTTCTATTTCATAAATATAATTAAGAGAAGGGAGCTATTGGAGTTGGGATGTTCTTCTATGTTCTCATTTATCTAACATCGTAACGGAAATGATGTAGTTAAAGTAGTGCAAACGTTAAACAAGATTATATATGTATGATAGCTCTATCACACATCTGGGTGAATTGTATACAGTATATGTACCCAAAATAAGCAAGATTGGAAAACAGAAGTATTAGAAATATAAGCGACCACTTTTAACCATCAACCCACCATATATAATTTACTGGGACTTTAAAAACAGAGAAAGAAATGCTATACGTTAAAAGGAAAGGGCATGTAAATTCCACTCTACTTCAGTGTGTAACGCTGATTCGTCCCAAATAATTTTACATTATTACTGATCTTATTTATGCATAATGAACCTTGTATGCTCTTTTGGTCTTCTTTACTATTATATTCACTCTACATGTTTAAAGATTAAATCTTACATAATTTTATTAAATCAAATTGACCAAGTGCTGTCAAATCAATTATACAAGCAATGACATTGATAAGTATTATAGGTGTTGAGACTAGCTGAAGGATATAAAACTGCCAAGAGAAAAGGTTATCCCAACATATGAAAACATCATTTTTTTTTTGCAATTTTCCCTGTCTCTTGCACTGTCCATTATACGAAATAGGAAATATTGATTTAATTGATTAAATCAAGATAGTCCTCCAATATTCCGTATCTGAAGAAGGACATTATTTTTCTGGAAAATGTACAAAGACGTGGAACAAAACTCAAACTGAAAGAAACAAAGCTTCTTAGCCTAGAACAGCGAAGATCTAGAGGAGATCTCATCGAGACATATAAAATCTTTGAATTGTTTTGAATGGTTAGACAGAGAGAAGCTCTTCAGAAGTAATCCATTGAATGAGAGGAGCAGAAGGCTTTCACAAAAATTGCACAAGCCGATGTTAAAAGAAGGACTTAACAGTAGAAGCAACTTCTTCTCAGAATCGTCTTTTTTATGGTGACTCATCCATTTTTCGAGAACCTACACAGAATGACCCCTTTTTTCGCTCAATTAGTCAATTTTTCGAAAATTTCGAAGATCAGCGATTTCGTGAATGTCAAATTTAGGCTTATTTTATTCAAAAACTGACACCGAATGACCCTGTTTTTCAATCTTGCCAACACATCACCTGGAATGACCCAGTTTTTTTACCCTCTACACTGAATGACCCCCTATTTTTCAATGCATTTCTCACCTTTCGAAAGCTGGTAGGAGCAGGTACGTCACTTTCATATTTGAGTGCCCCCGGGCTTTGATTACATTTTGTGCTTGCAAGTTGCATCTATGCTGCAGTGCAATTTCATTTTAAACTTAACCACAATGCTACCACATTGGTCGTTGTCTTTAATGTGGTGCTTTCATTTTAAGTTGGCGGCAATCAAACATTTTTCGGGTATCATTATTATTACTTTTTGGTGCTAAAATAAAGCACTTCTGCTCTTTTTATCTGAAGAAAATACTAGTATTGAGGTAAAACACTTATATGATTTTATTAAATCCAGTCAGTCACCAAGTTGATGAAGTGCTGTTACACGTATTCATCCAAGTAATGACATTGACAAGTATTATAGGTGTTTAGAATAGCCTTTGGAAATAAACTTGATAAGAAGAAACCTCTGAAAACAGTGTAAACATTGTTTGTCTTCAATTTACTCACATTTCATATATGTAATACTTGGAAAAACGGTTCGATAATGACCTTGCCTAGTTTAGCTTTTCTGACAAGCAAAACAAATATCTAAAAATAAAGTGCCATAAGCGCACATACAACAATTCTACAAGAACAAATGTTATACGAAAAACATATTTTTGTTGTTTTTCCTTTATTTTCTTTTTATTTGTTGCATACTTTCTTGGGAACAGGAAAACAATAGTTATGAAAAATACACCTTATTATGAGAGAAAAAAAGAAAGAAAGACAAATTGACATTTGCAAACATTAAAGAAACTATCATTTACAATATGTTTATACACTCTTAAAAAGAAAAGATCAAATTGATCCGATAAAGTATCAAATATGAGCTTACCCTTTTCCGGATCCAAATTCTCCTCAAATTTGATCCTTTTCGGATCAAACACACTCTTTTTTGTTGTACACGTTGTACGCGATTGAGCGTAAGACTGAAAACATATTCAGTTTCCAAACAAAATTTTCGCTACCAAAGATTCGGTCGTGACGTCATCAAATATTTGCCATCGAATTCAAAGTATGAACTGGTATCAAGCATTTGGTCCAAGGTATATGGCAATTCAATACCCTGCTCAATGTTTTAATCATATTTTGTATAAAGAATTCGAGTATTGTAAATACTATATGCTCGTTTTAGTATTATTTCATCTGCTCGTTTTCTACAGTTTTCTTTGTCTTTTATCACCACAGAAATATCATATCTATTGTAAAATGTTTATATTCCATGTCTTGATACCGTGCGAGTCAAAAAACTGCAATAATAAGATGGAAGCCTTAAGAACAAAAGTGATTTTGAACAAATAATATTAATTTCTAAATAGATTATGGATTAAGCTTTCAAACGGTGAAAGAATGGTGAAAATTGATAAAGGCTTTGCAAAGATATCCTTATTTGAATAATATGGTATGAAAACAGTTCTGTCCAAATGAGCACGCCTCGTCAAACGAGTAAGTACCAATATTGGATTGAATTTCTTGCCAACACCTCTTGAATAATAACACAAACCGATTACCTTGCTCCAGTGATCTTAGGATTATCTCCTCTTGATCTATTAATTTACATTTAAAAGATATTTTAGGCAGTCTTTTCAACTTCAAGTGCAAAACGTCTACTGTCTTAAAATGCCTCAAGATCAGATCACCAACAAGCAACGTTTTCTAATTGCTGAGGATTATTTTACAGCCAAATCTCATGCAGAAGTTAAACGGAGATTCCGGGATGCATTCCCCCAATCGCGTGTACTATAGTATGTGCATTTACTATCTTATAATAGAATTCAGGCAAATTCAAAAGAACAGGAACAGTCCATAACATGCATAACCTAAATAAAGAGAGATCTTGAAGACCGCGAACGGCAAGAAGCAGGATAAACGTCGATAGCGTTCGTCAGATATGACAAGGGATTCAGAAGCGAGCTCGCGAAAAAAATCCCCAGTCCACGTATAACCGAATATTGAATTTTGAGGGCCATCAAGCTCAAAGGGCCCTTATCAAGGCACCCAAAAACAAAAGAGAAAAGGATAACGTCATCATTTTGTCATCCAGAATTAAAACATACGCACGACAGTTGGACAGGACTGTTTTTATGCCTTCCTATTCAAATAAGTGTATCTCTACGACGCCTTTATCAATTTACCCCATTCTTTCACCATTTTAAAGGTCAATCTATGATCTATTTAGATATA
>JXSR01S041224.1:5364-17810 GCA_000969725.1 Ophiothrix spiculata | reverse complement strand
GTCCAGATGTTGCCGGGCATCAATATTATTGTAATCATTAAATATCTCCGGATTACAAGCGGGTATTTAATCCTTTTCAACTTGGCATGGTCATCCAGTTTCATTCGGTGTCGAATGATTTTGACGTCACAAGTATACATTCGGTACCAAATGTATGACAGTATGAATCCACCCTTGCATGTTTGCAAAAATGATATAATTATTGATGCAAAATGATGGCTGAACTTGCACTAAAAGGCCGGGTCAGGAACAATTTCATTATACAAAAAGAAAAAGGATACACACACTGTGATGCACTAAAATGAGTCTCCAGTTTGTCCGTCAGATGAAACGTTTCGTGAACTCAACGAGTTATAAAAATGAGTCAAATGACCCAAATAAATGACTCATTGGAGAAATGACTCACATGACTCATTCAATTCACGAAAAGTTTCATCTGACGGACAAGCTGAAGACTCACATGCCGATGAGTCAGCCGACTCATTTTCAGATTTGATAAGTCAAAATGACTCGTTTAAATCAATTTGCCTTTTGTCAGGTTTAGTGAAAAATGTGTCCGATAAGTGAGTGGAGGATGATATCCGAAAGGTGTTGGTGACTGTAGACACTATATTGCCCATTATCAATATAGTAGACACTAATTCCGAGTCAAATTCCGAGTCCAAGAGGTTAAGCTTAGGCTTGGCTTACTGCAGTAAAACAACAATGGACTAAATGGTCCGATATTGTAAGCTAACTCCATATAAAATCACTGCTTAATGCAGTAATTTATACTTGTAGCTTGAGAAGTTCCACATATTACTTCTGACAGTGTTAAATGCCAAAAAAGTGCTCGCAGAAATGATAATTTTGTGTCATCAACCACTAACAAACGCTTTCGTTACCGACCATGCATGTTCAAGAAAATGGCCGACCCACAGCCTCGTTTTCAAATTTCGTATTTGACTCAGTAATTTATGTAAATGAGTCACTCAAAATTCTCCAACAAGTGAGTCAATATGGCATTTGAAGAAGACTCAGCTTGAATGATCGAATGTGTCAAAAGTTGACCTTGACTCATCTTTGGTCTCGTGTGAGTCAATTAACATGTTGTGAAAATGAGTCATGTGCGCTCATAAGTAATTTGACTCATTGTTCAGATTTTATTTAGGTCTTTAATGACTCGTTTGATACGGGTTTGGGTCATATTGCATATGACTCATTGAAAAGTGACTCATCAAAAGTTTTGTATGTAGCATCTGATAATATTTGAGAATAACTATGCCGACACCTGTTATATTATATATATACTACACTGTTATACTGTTGGGCATTTTTTTAGCGTTGGTTAAACTATGAACAACCCAATTGTTGGGTAAATAATATTAACCAACTTTTACCCAATATTTGGGTAATTAGCTAAAACTTTTACCCAACAGTTAGGTAATTAGCCAACATTGTACGTAACGTTGGTAATTATTTACCCAGAAGTTGGGTTGTTCATAGTTGAACCAACGTTGGGTAAATTATTTGCCCAACGTTCTAACAGTGTACGCTCAAATCAAATGACATAAGATGCTGGGCATGTATACCGTAGCAGGCCTTGCGTCACAAACATGTCCATCAAATATCATGGATCTGTTACATATTAACACTAAAAATGATAGAAAACATGCATTTTTGCGAAAACTTCTTTACGTATTTGGGAAAGTTTGGTATCATATGAAAGGTCTATTTATACTTTATTTATGTGTAAAAAATGAACTTCCCTTGATGTTAATTAACCTATTCCTGTCGTATGCTGTATTGGATACAGCATAAACTAGTGCCAGCCACAGGCGTATGCTGTATGGGATACAGCATATATCCCATGGGATACAGCATAACTTACACTATAGTATAACTAATTTCATGACCTCTTACCATCCAAAACACTATCACAGGCAATGTATACAGTTCATAAAGGTATATTATGATGATGTTTCATTGAATTATGTAGAATATTTCTATAGATAAATTTAATTTACTTTAGAAGTCACTTTAGAGGAAAAAATGGCGTCAGTCTGGCGCGGAAAAAGTGGTCAGACTGGAAAGGGTTAATGAAGTTATGCTTAAAAAAGCAATTAGGGAACACGATGGATCGGGTGGAGGCGGCGACGGTGGAGGCGGCGCGCATAGGATTACATGCAAAAGTGTAAGAAAGTTGTGATTTATAAAGACATGTATTGTTAAAAATAAAAGCGCTTGGATCATAATTTTTTGCATATACTTCAATGAGATATGTATAATGCTAAAGCATGTATCAAATATTGACATATCATCCAATTTTGTGATTTTTTAATGGTTTATAACTGGATAATTTTCACTATACATTACTGTACGTACAAAGCATGCATTTACACTCGAAAACTTTCAAACGGCATATCTTTTAACCGAGTCGACGTAGTTGGTAAAAGTTATACATTTTTCAAAAGGAAATTTGACGAGGAATCTAAATATGTGATTGGTTTTTAGGTAGTGTATACAGGAAAAAAATTATGATCGATAAATATCCCAAAAATTACTGAGTCGTTTCATAGATTATGACCATCCTCAGTATTTTGACCACAATGAAATTGGTCACCAAATGTAATATTTTATGGAAGGCCATTATTACATCCATCAACTAATGTTTGTGTCATCTGGATACACATTTCCCAACAAAATTTCATTGGGCCAAGTTGGTTGACCAAAATGCACTTTTATTTTATTTTGCACCCTGTATAATTTTTACCCATCCCTCAAAATTAGTCTTATTTAGATGAAACTGTAATCCTCGGAAAATAAGTTTTCCAGCAATATATAACTTTATGGGTTTTAAGTGTATATATTTAGAGTTACAATACGTTGAATACTAATTGGCATGGTTTTACCAATGTTTTTATGTGAAACAAAAATTATGACCAGTTAATGAATTATGACCAGTTAATGGCTTATGTCCAGCAAGTTTCTGTGTGATCCTAATCTTGTGTTCGGTGACATTTTCTGGCCAAGGTTAAACCCACATCGTTGACAATAATTATGCCGAAGACGTCGGCCAATTGTGTGCCAGAGTTCACCGCATATCTCATCTGGCTGAGCAAGTTACATAAAAACATTTACCACGTTCATCACAAACCCTATATTTGTTAATTGAGGGGCGTATTTTAGCGATATTAGCGAGCGATTTAAACAACAGACGCTGCTCTGACATTGATACATCAAGTCTTCTAGTTGAGCTAACCACCGTCTGTGGTTAGAAGCTTGCTATTTTACCCGTGCGAAGGAAATTAAAATTGATGTCGTGACCCAATAATAGTCCAAGGAAAAATTGATCCTTCAACGACCCTCAATTTACAAAAAAAAAATAAGGGTTGTGGTGATCGTAGAGAACGTAAAATGGTTCTTCCCGGGCGGTATATGACACCTTGAAATGTTTTAAAGATGTCATATCAGTGTGTCCTGTGGGCCTATGCAAATGAGCTTATAATGAGTAATGTGTGTTTTCCAGATCTCGCGATCGATATTACAAAATCTTGGTTGCGAGATTTATTTTATTAACGTGACCTGCCAATGAAGCTGACTTTGAACCCTTATTGTTTGAACAAGGAGAAAGCAAACGCAAAGTGGGAACGTGGGTATGAAAATTTGGAGTTTTTCCTTTTTAATGTGAGTGAATTTTTTGCTATTGGTAAAATATGATGCATTATGTGGTATTTTCTATAAAAATCAACGATTTTGAGCCTTTTTAAACATACGAATTTCGACCCCTACATCAATCTTGTTTTAGAAGATAAAAAGACGTTGACAGGCTCATTCCAGTGGAAACTGAACCTTTTTTGATTTCAAGCAAAAAATCAGCTTTTTTATTCGACCACATAAACATGTTTTTCAGTCATACGTTTGTTACTCGGTATGTGAAAAGTATTTTCTAATCAGAAAATTTGAATTCTGCTACCCTTGCATGAATGAGCACATGTTTTCATTCAAAAATGTCACAAACGTTACCAAAAAGTTACATCAAAATGTCACAAACGTTACCAGACGTTACCAAACAAAACATTGCATTAAAGAAATCCTGACGATAGAATTTCCTATCATTTTTATGAACTAATTGTAAATATGTTATCAATCATCTGTGAAAAGCGCAATAAAAAATTCGATATCATGTCAGAGACATTTTACTTTGAAGTCATTTGGAGCAAAAAAACATGTCCGTGCGCGGTCACAAACGTTACCGAACGTTACATGGACTTTACTCAGGATTTTGGCAATTGATTTAATTTTCAAACATCTACATGTCTTGACCCTACCAGTGAGCACCATTATCAACAACAAAATCGTTGATATAATGTTTTTTCTAGGTTCTGTGGCCATTTAAAAGTGAAATTTTTAAATTTTTCGGTCACAAACGTTACTTTGGAAAGAGCCCGTCAGCATGGTCAGTTTGGTCGATTCCGCTAGCAAAAATTAATAATAAATAGATTGATGAAATTTGGAAAATATATTTTGCCTATAAGACTTTAAAACTGAAGACAAAACAAGGAGAAATAAATACGCTGATGTGGTGTATGAAAGGTACCTAATATATCGGCTCTTCATACTTGCCTGCGATTTGTATTGCGATAACCAGCATATAATTGTCACAACGGGTCATCTGATGCCAGCAGCGGCGTGCATGTAGCTCAGACCTTGCGCTTTGAATGGCTTTGTCCTACCTGTGCTGAAATATCTTGCATTTCATGTGAAAATTAATCAACCTGACATGTGTTTTTTGACCTTTTGGGTTCTTTTATATAAATGATTTCAAAAATTCGAGAATTTCATTCCTGACAGTGAATAATTGAAGAAAAATCAACACGCCACGGCAAAAAAAAATATAGAAATTTACAAAACGACTATGACGGGACTCGAACCCATGACCCTCTGTTTTAGAGACTAACGTTATCACCGCGTCGCCACGGAACTGGCTTGTGAACTTTTAGCATTTGTTAACTATATTCTACGTATTCAAAGTTATTGTTTAGGATTCGCACTGATCATCACAAAGTCAAATTTCACGACATTTTGAATGAGAGTTGACCCACAGGAACATACTGCTCCATCAAATCTGTTTTATCAATATTTATGGTAAGATTTTCGAATGAACTACACATAAAGGTTTCATCTTTGTTTTCAGCGGTACAGTTAAAATATATAATACTGGTAAGTATTAATTTTAGCTTAAATTTTGAGACCCAATTTTCATTCAAAATAAACACTCTGGTAAATGTCTCGGTATTGGACATTCAGTTTAAAAATTCAAACTTTTTAAAATTGTGAAATGTTTTTTTAATACTTTCTTTTATCTGCTCTGCGTAAATATTTCTGAAATTCAGACTTCTGTCAAAGATTTAATTCGATTTTAAAATCTTGTATTCAGACCCACCGCCCAGATAGCGATACTGCTAGTTTTTCATGCATAAAAGAATAGAAACCATGCGACATTAACGGGTGGTGATATCAGACTGATATACCGCCAGGGACTATTCCACGTTCACCACAAACCCGATATTTGTAAATTGAGGGGCGTTGAAGGACCATTTTGTGTTTTGCTTCCAAGCATTCTCTTGGCACAGTCAAGCGTAACCAAGACATTCAATCACCTGATTATAACTCTATTACAGATAAACATTCCATATCATCATGTGAGCGCAAGAAAGTCGTATCTGCAATAGCTGCCATTTGTCATAAATTTGGATTGCACACTGTCTAATCTCCACTCTTGGGACAGTGGTTCTTGAAATGGTTCTTCAGGTGACGAACCATTTTTAAACATAAGACAGAGAATGTTTGACGGATTTTTCACATTCTTGTGACAAAGTATAAAATAAAAATAACTTAGGGCAGCCGTTGCAGATACGACTTTCTTGCACTCGCATGACGATATGACCTCTCAACTTGAGTAGTAAAGTGACCTTGACCAAGGCGTTATCAAATCAAATTTGACATAAAAATCACGTATTTTTACCCATTTGTCTTGTTGCCCCCTACCGGTACATAAGAAAATTGATCACATCCGGAGCTCCATGTCTCACACAACTAGATTACCTATCAAATTTGACCAAAAGCAACAGGCTCCTCATTCCAGTGAAAACTAAACCTTTTTTGATTTCAAGCAAAAAATCAGCTTTATTATTCGACCATATGAGCAGTTTTTTTCAGTCATACGTTTGTTACTCGGTATGTGAAAAGTATTTTCTAATCAGAAAATTTGAATTCTGCTACCCTTGCATGAATGAGCACATGTTTTCATTCAAAAATGTCACAAACGTTACCAAAAAGTTACATCAAAATGTCACAAACGTTACCAGACGTTACCAAACAAAACATTGCATTAAAGAAATCCTGACGATAGAATTTCCTATCATTTTTATGAACTAATTGTAAATATGTTATCAATCATCTGTGAAAAGCGCAATAAAAAATTCGATATCATGTCAGAGACATTTTACTTTGAAGTCATTTGGAGCAAAAAAACATGTCCGTGCGAGGTCACAAACATTACCGAACGTTACATGAACTTTATTCAGTATTTTGGAAATTATTCTAATCTTTAAACACCAACATGTCTTGATCCCAGCAGTGAGCACCATTATCAACAACAAACTCGTTGATATAATGTTTATGCTAGGTTCTGTGGCCATTTAAAAGTGAAATTTTCAAATTTTTCGGTCACAGACGTTACTTTGGAATTACCCCTACATAATTTTTTAGGTACTTGTACAGTTAAGAGGTGTTTTCATAGATTTGTATTAGGTTAAGAAATAGAATTGAGTATCTGTATGTGAAAATATTTGAAATACATGTTGCAATAATTATATATATCGTACATTTTTAGAATTAAAAATGAGTTGGATGTTCTCACTTCTGTAAAAACTCTAGTGACACCTTTATCTAATAAACTACATATTTATTATATTTATATAATTTCGACGGCTCTTTATTCTACATCATTCATTTTTACACATTTACATGACTTTACAAAATTGCATATTAACTTATCATTATTATCTGTTACACAGTATATTTAGTTTTAAAACTGCAGTAAGTACAGCATAAAGCAATGGAATAAATTTATTTAGACAGCATTTGGACTTAAGTACAATCTATTACTTTCATGAAAATGCCATTTCTAACGGATTCCTACCAAAGTAGCTGCGTAAAGATAAGAATTAAACAACAACTTGAACAAATGATCGGTGAAGAAAAATTGTTGTACTATTTATTCTGGGTCTTATTTTAACAGTGTTTTACTTCAGTAGTTTTCGAGTAATAGACTAATTATTTGTTTAAAATTTGCATTATTTGAGCATGAGGCAGCTTGCTTCTGACAGGCATTAACTTAAAAGACAAAATTGCTTGTATGAAAAATCATGATAATCCTCAATATTTCAACAAATCGAATAGGTGGAAACAACATTATTTTCAACTGAATGCCTACATAGAAGATCCTTTTTTCAAAAGTTATGAGATTTTGACACCAAAATATTGCTAATATTTTCTCTCAACCCATGTGAAATTTGTACGGCTGAGTTTTGTTCTGTTTTGGATATACATGTATATAATATGAAAATGTGTCTGGTATTAACATAATTAATTTTACGTAATTTTATTGTATAATTTTAAAGTATAGGCAGCTCTGAAATACAAAATTGCCAATAAAAAACCCAAAACGATATTACCGATTCAGCTGAAACTTGAAACTTAAACCTGTTTAGCGGTAATCTTTCATATAACGCTGACAATTAAAATGTGAAAAATCGGACTTAGCTCCTTTAAGGTGGTATCCCCCAGTTATAGAGGGTCATAATGTAACAAAAGTTTTTACATGTAGTTTGTCATTACCAAGTGGAATATACACCCTGAACATTTTTCTTTCTAATCGCACATCCAAAATGTTGATCATTTGACCCGTTGCTATGGTGATGGCAGCCATATTGGATTTGGTAAAATTTGAAGGTACATACGATTGGAACATGATAACTCAAAAACTATATGATAAATTGGAATGAAACAAAATGTAAAATGCATTGTAGATGCAGGACTTTATTCTAAACCAATAAAAATAAAGTTCCTGTGATAATCGGGGGTCACCTCAGATGTCAAAGGTCAAAATTTAAAATTAATAATTATCATTTTATGTTACCATAGCAACAGGTATGTTTCCAAGGCTCAAGTTATATAATTTGAGGTTTAGTTTCAAGCCCTACACCTCAGCAAGACTCAGTTCAAATTTGAAAATTAATAATTATCATTTTATGTTACCATAGCAACAGGTATGTTTCCAAGGCTCAAGTTATATAAATTGAGGTTAACCTTACACCTCAGCAAGACTCAGTTCAAATTTGAAGTCTATACCTCGAATACTTTTGAAGAAATCATGTTCCAACTGCTGGTATGTCACGCAAAACGTGAATCTTCGAAAACGACAAAATCAATAAAATACAAAAGAATGAAAAATAAAGGAAATACACAAGAAATTTGAACATCCTCGGTCATAAAATTCATAACTTCACTTAGGAATGTCCGATTTGAGATTCAAATTTGAAGCAAATAAAAGATCTAATTCACAAGCTCAATATTATCTAATTATTTTGTGCACACAAATTATTTAAAGTGGGGGATACCACCTTTACACCTTTTAAACTCTAAATTAAAAAAGATGAGTTGGCCTTTCTGGATCTGGTGGAATCTTCTACACCCAATTTATTTAGTGGTGTGGTTCCTATAGGATATATACTTGGATAAACTATATCCTCCAGTAATTTTCCACTATTTGATCATACCTTCAACGAAACATAATGTAACCTGCTCCCACAAAACCCAGATAAATTTGCCAGAACACTTACGGAGTTACAGCCCAATACACTTGCCAAAAATTTATAGAAAACACGTGATTTTTCCTGATAAATACTGAATTTTCATGGAGAAAACATTGAGCAATGTCACAAAGTTATGTTTGATTTTAAAGCTAACATTTAGCATTTTCAATATGGACAAATCAAATCATAAAATGATTTTTACCGACTTTGTCCGGGTTTTGTGGGGGCAGGTTACATATTATATAGGTGTAATAACTTACGAGAGTTATGATAATAATATAAGCTATCTGGTAGTATCAACATATTTATTTTGATAAGAAGTGCAGAAAAGTAATCGAAATAAACACCTTTAACCTTCGTCCCCCGAATGTTTTTTTAACAGGCGTTTTTGCCGAATAAACTGGACTGAATCCTTAAATTTTATTGTTTTAACCCTAATTTGCATATTTTGACATATGGGGTATTACAGGGTATTTTGTCCATTTCATTAATATTTGACAAGATATATGCTAAAAACTTGCTATGTAGTTATAATATCTTTACTTATTCATCAAAAAATCCTACAAAATACCATGTTTGGCGATTTTGTTGAGCGAAAATCGATTTTGGCTAATTTGCATGTGTTTTTTCAATTAGCTCCAATTTATGAGGGTATGCTCACTTTATGACGTCAATGCGACGTCATTTGAAGTTCAGTGGTACTCATTGTTGTACACTCTAAAATTATTTACTCTTTGTTGAGTAAAAAGGTCACAGCTCATTGTTGACATTGAGTAAAATCTTACTCGGTTAAGTCAATATTACTCAATGTTGAGCACATCTTACTCAACGTTGAGCAAAGTTTACCCAACGTTGAGTAAAATTTATCCAACGTTGAGTAAGATTTTACTCAACAAAATGAGCTGTGACCGTTGAGTAAGTTTTTACTCAACAAGAGTAAGATAATTTTAAGAGTGTATCAATGGAATATGGATATAATACTGTTATCAAATATAAGGGTATGCTCCGGAAAGAAAATCCAGGGAAGTTGAAACAACCCCCCGTCAGAATTAGTGTTACAAAAATAATTCTGGAGGACTAGGGTTAACGATATTGTCATTGTTTAGTCTAAGTAAAAACTACTATATTAGCCATGCATTATATAAGCCAAACATAAAATACAAATATTAAAGGAAAAAAAAAATTGGTTCAAAAACAAAAATTGGTCGTTGATCTTGCAAAAAAGACATCTGGGAGTCAAAACACCGATGCCATCAAGATACACTGTACATTTGGTGTTTTAATTTAAACATTTACTTGTACACTTAATTTGACACTTTTCAGTAGAAATGTGTTTTAGAAAAAAAATAGTTAATTTCATAAGATTGTCAAAATCATACATTATATCTTGAAAGTTACATCATTATGTATACATGATCCCATTTTGAAATATATGCTTAGGTTTCAAACACTAATCAAACACTACTTTGTCCATACTGTATAAACAGGTTTAATATCTAATCCAGGCGGCGGCGGACACGATTCTGAGAAGATCCTAGATTTAGGGATTAGGGATTTCCAAACGCAAATTTAGGGAACGATCTACGTGTATTTCTATTGGGTCACGTGACTCACGTATTGAAGAAAATAATTACAAAGATCATATTTTTACCTCTCCTCAAAAAACTACAAAACTGTTCTTATCGTAATTAGCATAATTATGTTATCCTAAATCCGTTGGGGTTCACGCGTGAACCCCACTTTTTATATATGTTATCATATTATTTACCAATTAGCAATATAATTTTAGCGGCAATCCTGCACAATCCCGGAAGTGTATTTTCCCACGATGTTTCTTATAGAGGCGGTATAGGACATGAGTCACATCGACGCAGCCGGGGATCGTATACGATAAGAATGGCAACCATGCAATAGTTGCCACGACCACCCTCCTCTGATCTAATCACAATCTGAACATTAGACTCTTCAGCAGAATGATATTGAATACACTGTTTTCAATGAGCAAATGTTATTTGAAATCCGAGGAAGAGTCGGACATGCTTAGGTTGTAAACATGTTTAGCTACCTAAACACCAGTTTGTCCATACTTTCTAAACACCTCATTTACAGTGTAAAATCCTTCTCATAAGATTTTTGCAGCTTTACCGTATGGGCAAAATGTGCCATTCCAGTTTCAAGTAGCTGTACAGTCGGCAAACTTCATTTTGCGCTACAGGTGAAAATACATGTCATGCATTAAAGGTCGCAATTTGTTGAAATCGAAATCAAAATATTGATACATTCTTCAAAAACACCTGCAAAGTTTTATTTCAAAAAAATTAACTGAAGTAGGGAAAAATGTACATCTTCGAAGGACCACAAAATAACATAAGTAATTAGTGTTTTTAATGCGTTAATCCCAGTTTCATATCTTACGCCATGACAAACGTTGACGGACCATAATTTGACTTGTTGATGTCAGGTAAATTTCACCAAGGTGTCATTTCAATTCTTATAACATGGACTTTGCCTATAAGTTAAACAGGAAACTGACTAGAGGCCGACTTTACGGCTGGTTTGAGCTGGATGGTCACAAATGTTCTTCAAAGAGTACATAATTCGCATCGGCATGCCGCTGGTTCTGTAATGGTTACTGCTACAGGGCTTACGTTTAGTAGAGTACCATCTTGGTTCCGACATTCAGTTAGAAACACGTCTCTTTGTCGCATTGGGCGCCTTTCTTGGCAACATTTGCATACCTTGAAATGAAATAAAAACAGGAAAAATATTAATTGTGACATGACTGTTTGATCACTATTGGAATATTGTTCATACGAGTGTCATTCAAAATGTTCTACCTGTTGTATCATAACTTTTGTTCTGATAACGGTAGATACTTGAAAATTGGCAAAAATATAGTTAAGAATGTGCCCTACATATTGTGCAACAATCATATTAATATCTTATCTAGATTTCCGTAAGTGTTATGAAAACCACAGACGGTTTCGTTACACCGGAAACAGTCAAAATATGTGCAGCATTTTTAAATACAGTAAATTAAAAAGGCCATATTATAGCCATGTAGTATTGCTATACAGTTAAAATATTATAAAACATAAGAATTAACAAACAATTATGCGGGATGATTAAACAAGCTGACCCAAACTGCAAATAATGGTAATTCACAAGGATGACAATAATAGGAACAAATAGCCCCTCCAGCAATAACATTAAAATCACCAAAAACACAGTTTCCGAAGAAATTGACCTGAATAAAACGAGATACAAAATGGCGCCATTATGAAGCTTTATTTATTAAATGTTTTCATGGTAGATACCAAGGGCAACCAAATTCAAGTTTTTGACTGAAAATGTGGTGTAGTAGTTTTAACTGTTGCCCTTTACATAAACACGGACTTGGAAAAGTCAGGCTACAGAGAAACACACTATGCTAATATTTGTAAACCTGGGAGGCACAAGATATCCTTTCAAATATTGGGATTCGGGGTAATTTCTGTCTGTAACAAGTTTACTTTATCAGTGACAAATGACTTGTTGGACTGTTAGGTACACTTTCATATCAAATTTATTCTGTAACTTACATTA
>JXSR01S041223.1:0-12919 GCA_000969725.1 Ophiothrix spiculata | reverse complement strand
TAACAACTTCGGGAAGTGTTTATAGGCCTAATAGGTAAATTTATTATAAATATCCTTTGTCATGTTTGTGGAGTGTTGCAGTTCGTATCTGATAAATATGATCATTTTTGGGGATATTGGGTATGTGCAATTATGCTACATGTTTGATTACAGAGCTTGCTTCTGGCTGTGTATATTTCGGGTAAGTGCTAACTCGTGCTACATTGACATTGTAGTCTAGAACTAGCAATTTCATATATAAATATGTCAGTGCAACCTGCAAATGTTGACGCACTGAATACTATAAACAAACAAGTATAAACTCAGATGTGTAAAAAATTCCCTGATGTTCAAATGATAATCTTGCCTGTAAGCTTACAAGCCAAGCTCAGTCAGTGTTCATCATAAAGACATAAAGGTTCACAGAGAAAGATACAAGAGCCGATCACCATGATCACATTATAACGAACACACGAAACAGATGTATACTTACGGATCCGACAAAACTGAATATATATGCTGAATAAATCTGCCGTCTTATTGAGATAATATTCACGCAAATTCACCAATAATTCCACGGAGAACTGTCTTACCAATTTACTGGAACCGAGATGCACCTGCTACTCATACTCGTTGAATTCACTTGTTGTTGTGATGTTCCGGTTAAATTCCATGCGCTACTCATGGCTTCTTTAATATTTCTGTATACGAGATACACGTGAAGTATGAGTGAGGTACCAGCGAGACAATTATTTGGAAGACTCCATTACGGATTTAGGGGTGGTAATAAAAATGACAGGGAGTCTATCTTCAGTAGATAAAGACGCTAAACTTGGAAGAGGGAGTACATGGTGGGGAAAAATAAAGGAAGGAAAAATTGAAAGGAAAAGAAGGTAAAGAGAAACAAGAGGAGGAAGAAGGGAGGGGAGGAATAAAAAAGACAGGAATAAGGTGAAAGGAAATAATGGAAGTAACAAAGAACAGGGGTGTGAGTGTCTGAGGATAAAAAAGGCTGGTCTTCTGAGGTGACAGTGCCCAAAACATGCTCAGAAAATGAAAAATAAAGCTGAAATAAATACATTCTTGATGGCATAAAATGGTGAAATAGCTTCAAGTTGAAATCAGCTTAGGCTGGGGTAGACCTTCAACTAGCATGAATTGTTTTTGAGCTTTTTTGTACTCTAACTTTCAAACTAATTGCATAAACCATATAAACGTATTTTAGAAGCGGATTTTTACCCTGAACATTATTGGTGGTATCTGTTTTCGACCAAAAATGTTGATTTTAGCCAAAAATGCCCAAAACACATTTTTTACCCCAAATATTTCTAGAAAGCCTAACTAAAATTAGCATTTGTGAAATTTTGAAATTGTTTGCTTTTTTGAATTTAGAAACAAATGTCTAGGAAGCGTTCTCTCAATTTTTTGATTTCAAGTTATCTTATTTTTTGAAAAATTGCCAAAAATAGGCCTAAAATTGTCATTTTGGTGGCAGCGGTGGGATTTTTTTCATCTTGACCTATTTTTGGCAATTTTTTTATAAACTAAGATAAAAAAAAAAACATTTGAGAAACCCTTCTATAGACGTTTGTTTCTAAATTCCAAAAAGCAAAAAACTTCAAAATTTCACGAATGCAAATTTTTGTTGGGATTTCCGGCCAGAAATTTTAGGGCAAAATATACGGTTTTTGGCATTTTTTGCTTAAATTTGATATCATTATCATGTTCAGTGTAAAAATTTGCTTCTAAAAATATTTACTTTTATACAGTTTATGCAATTAGTTACAGTACAAAAACGGTTTGTCATTTGAAGGTCTACCCCAGCCTTAAAAGTTCAACTCTTGAAAGAAGACTGAGAGGAAAGAGCAGAGATGTAGTTTGGAGAGTGTGTGCCCCGGGGTGTGTGCCCTGGTGCCACTTTGTGGCTCTGAAAATAAACAATATGATAAATGCTGCCCAAAAGCTTCCGAGGGCTCTGCCGCCTGCAGGACCCGCCTGGTGATCACTCATACTTACTATAAGATTTTGATCAAAAATGGTTCATAGTAAAAACAGCAAATAATGAAGGAATGTGACTATTTAAAAGTGTTTAAAAGTGTATTTTGTCAAAAAATTGTTTTGCCGCCAAAAAATGGATAAAAAGGACACGCATGTTTTCCTATACTAATACATGTGTGGAATTGATTTCTTGATCCTGAATTTAATTCAAAAAATGGCCATAACAGAAAAGGTAAACATGTTTAAGCCAAATCACTTGTATTAGTATCTATCAAAAACAAATCCAATAAGCTAAAAAAATCAAAAGTCAAGGGTGACAGGGGCACTTCAATTTAACACTTTATAAAATAGTATTGCTTTAATTATGCCTTGGGCACCAAAGCCAACAGAAAGAAGGGAATGGGATTAGAAAACAGTGATTTTCATGATATAACTTAGAGAGGGCATTTTCTTCCCAGCACTGTGTTTTTGCCACCCATCTGAAAAAACTAATAGAGTTTCACACTAAATTACATTCTTTTGGGAGAGCTTTATTTAAATTATAATTTCAAGAATGGTTAATGACAATTTTTACAAATGAGCAGATTTACCCAACTCTTTTGCACAAAT
Source organism: Ophiothrix spiculata (assembly GCA_000969725.1). Classification (NCBI taxonomy): domain Eukaryota; kingdom Metazoa; phylum Echinodermata; class Ophiuroidea; order Amphilepidida; family Ophiotrichidae; genus Ophiothrix; species Ophiothrix spiculata. The sequence goes on along the minus strand of JXSR01S041223.1, from coordinate 10,333 downwards.
TATAAAATCATAATAATTTTCAACTAAATATTTTGCTCGCCCCTCGTTTGCTCGCCCCCTAATTGTGATACTGGGGGATGGGGAGGGAAGAATAACACCAGGGAAAAATTGTGGGTTGTGCCCCTAGCCCTCGCTCTGGTGGCCAACCCTGTTTAATTGCCAAAGTGCCACTAGAGCATACACTGGGATGTTTGTCTCCTCTAGGAAAACTGGCCCGGTCTTTGACTAGAACTACATCTCCAAAAATGGGCTTGTGAATTTTGAATTGCACTTTACTAAATGACAAATTTTGACACCCATGTGGCTATTTAGTGGCAATTTATCTAAATTTATCAAGTAAGTACTTTGTGGGCATTTATCCATTGCAAAATTTAGAGTGTGGGGTAGGCTAGGATGATCAAGTTGCCAAATGTAGCTTAGTACCCTGGTTACATAACCACCATAAGCAGAAGGAAGCCGCAATGGCAGTCTGACATCGGTTATCGGTATGACACCGGTAAGTGCCTCCAATGTCCGGTTGGTCGCTGGTAGTTATTAGATCATATCTAAAGACATATATATATAACTCGGAATTAAATTCTTGCAGCATGCTTCCGCCGTCTCTGCGGCTCACAGACACCGTCCGGTGTCTGGTCGGTGTCTGCTGTATTCTACCCGGTATGACACCATAAACACATCGTAACCTCGCCGCAAGGTTATGTGACCAGGGTGTGACAGGAAGATGAGAGGAAAATTCAAAATGACCCTACAGGGCCCTATTTCATACAACTTAGAACAACTAATTGTAGGATTCATGGTTCATATCCTATCTTTGTTAGATTAAAAGAAAAATCACAAAAAAAATTATTTTAAATTCCTTTATGAGGTAGAAGATAATACAGTCGATGCTGCTTAATCGGGATATATTAGTTATTTTTTTCTCTTCTTAAAATTTTTTGGTTAATTGACATTTTCAGTCGGTGAACTTTTTCTTTATGTACAAAATTGACCTTTTTTAATTTTGGCAAAAAGTATTAATTTGATGAAAATGTCCTAAAATCATGATGATAAAGTTAATTTTATGCCAGTGAATTATAAATCCTGGTGGGAATACTGGACAAAAATCCAAAACCACAATCCCAAATTCTGTTGAAAATCTCAGCAAAAATCACAATCTATCTAGGAGGTTTCAACATTCTTCCACTGTGTCCACTTTTGTTAGCTCATAAATTTAGTGTATATTTTAGTGTGAAAACATCTCACTTACGGCTATTTCTGTATTTCATTTAATCTGGACCACTGTTTAATCAGGATATTTTTGCTACTGCCGAGGTGTCACAATTAAGCAGTGTCAACTGTAGTAACAATAGCATTAATATAAAACAGATGAATTCATCCTGAGTCCCAGTTGATCTGAGCTATATTGATGTATAGTATTTTTGATAATTAAATTTCTCCGTTCGCGGGGTTTTTGGAGAACGACGCTTGTTGCTACAGTGGTTTGCGTGAAAGTCGCACAAATTTACAGCGTGTGATTGGCGTAATTCCAGTGCTTGTGAAGCGTCGACGATCGCGCACGTTACGCTCGAGTTAACCGATGCAGTACGCAGGGAAATTTAATTAATGAAAACACTATACACATGTGTGAACAGAAAAACATGGAAAAGGGTCATTTTTCTCTGACCAACACGGAAAGTACTGCACATGTTTAGGGGTCAAAAAAATACTGATTTTCAATGAAAAGGGGTGTACAACTTTAAGGGGGTAAAAGGTTGAGAAAAATTACTTGTAGTTCTTTGTTTAGAGGTATTTCTTTAAGGAAAGCTAAAACTTGCTTATGGGGCATTTTGTAAACCTGTTCACATATGTGTACATCAATATATACCCCAACCCCCACCCCTGGCAAAGAATTCACACTGACACATTTTAGTTAAATCATTTCTTGATTTGATCAAAAGTCTTCATAAATTTTGTTCTATTTACAGCATAAATAACATACATCATTGATTTTTAATGCTTAACATGTGGTATCTCCACCTCCTTTAACATGCTCTTAAAGATCAACAGGCAAATGAAGGATTTAATCACCCTGAAAAAAATACTGATATGTTGAACAATAAAATTTTATTTACAGAGGTGGTATATATCCTTATCACTCAGTGGATAAAAATACAACAATTTCATTGGTTAATAGCTGAAAAGGATATTTCCGTATCGCATAAAATGTCAATGTTCCATGTGATCGAAATCTTACATGTGATATAAAAAAGTTGTATCATACAGCTCTTTTACCAGTCAAATTTTGTATCACTTTTGGAACATGATAGTTCTATATTGCGAGACTAACTGTAACCGTGTTTTATTACGTGATGCCGATAGAAATTAAGCGCATAGCCGTCAATCACACCTTGAAAACTACAGAACTTAATGATTATTGAAAATATTAAAAAACTATTTTCCAAGCATTTTACACTGCATCTTTTTATTTTGTTATGAAAATGTGTATCTTTACTGAGTGATAAATTTGTTACCCCCTGTTTGTTCTCATGCATTACCAGCAAATATTATGGTTTGGGTTCAGTCTCGTGTGATATGAAAAACCATAAATATGTTCTTGTATTGCATTTGACTTGACACAAGCACACACATACTTTTAAAGCACTTTTTGTATTGCTTGCAAGTCTTGTAAGATTTCAAAGTAAAAACACAGTATGTGCATTTATAAATCATAGCAGATACTTTCATTAAACCAAAAAAATTTCACTTCCAATTTATTCCCATGCAAAAAGGATGTATGTGTATATATTTGATACCCTGTTACCTCGTTCATAAGAACATGTTACCTTGATCATAAGAACATATTCAAATCTAGACATGGCAAACGATTACTGTTTTGGAAACACAATATATGAAAGTGCTTGCTGATCTGGTGAATAAAATATAACAAGTTAAAAGGAGAACCATTGTAATTTTACACCACATCAGGATTTGAAGTGAAGCTGAGGGGGTTCTTATGATCAAGATTATAGGGTATAATAGTAGATATAAAAGAGAAATGATAGTCTGCTCATTTGTGCAGGATTTCTCTAAGGGAAAAGGAAGTAACTTGCAATGTATCTACAATGCACACACTGCGTTTTTACTCTGCAATGACATTAAAAGCTGATGTCATTCCAATCCTTTTCACAGCTTTTCAACAACTGGTGGATACAACAATATAAAGTATACTTTTACAAATTTTATTTCATAAGTAATCATGAAGTTGGCAAACATATTCTTAGGAATTGCAAGGCTTATATCTTACTTAATTATAGGCCACAAAAATTAATAGTGTATCCAAAAATCCAGAGTGCAGGGCACCATGAAACCTGCAATTTGCATTTTTGTTTACATTGTACAAGAAATTTCTATTTGGCCTATAAGTAATATTTTAAGCACAGAGTCTTAGTGCATTTTGCCAATATATTATTACACTTGTAGCATTTCATGCATTGTTTTTATTTTGATTTATGCCCCAGCTTATGATAGGGCTATATAAAATACTTTGTTATAGCGAATCCCATTATAAATAATTATAATTACTGTTATGAAGAAGTATTGTTGTTTTATCATATCACAAATTCCTTTTTCACTTCATGCTTTCAACACCTTAGCTTAATAGAATAACGGCGTAACACCTGTGTAGGTTACCACTTGTCATTTTCACTTTTTAAATTACTTGTAAAGACAATGTTATAAGGATTAAAATGACACTTAAATGAACTTCACCCCATTTCCATAAGTCAAGTTATTGTCTGTCAAAGGTTGTCAAGGAGTAAAATGTATAACTGAGATAAAAACGCTCAAAAATCAGTAAGCCATAAATTTCTGTCGATTGTCCTCAGCCTCAAAATATACAGATGTATTTTATATTTCCAATCATTTTCAAGGGGTAATCAATAGTAAACGATGGGTTGTGTCTTACAATATGTTAACGATACATTTAAATGTTATAGGCAAAATAAAAATTTATTGGACAATGTAAATGAAAACCCAGGGTAGAGGTTGCATTTACAAATAATGAGGCCCTGCAATTTGGATTTTTGTTTTAACTGTCCAATAAATTATTGTTTGGCCGGTAGGGAAATCGGCGCCTGGTTTGAACAAGGTTCTACTAATGAATGATACAAATTATTCCGATAATTAATGGTGAAGGGATCGGACTAAAACAAATCAAAAAGACATTTTTGTAAGAATGGTTGAATTTGATGAGAGAATTATGTTGCAGTCAAATTTGGTAAGTAGAACTAGCACCTCAGATCCTGAGAAATGTAGATATAAATTTGTATGCGATATACATGAAACCTTTCAAAGGTAGCTATATATGTACAATAATGTAGGAATATTATCGTTTCATTTGGAAATGTTACAAAAATTGTTGTTTCGATAGGTTAATTTCAACTTCGACACTATACAAATTTGCAGCCAAACGTTTTCAGCAGGTAGTGTTGTGTCAAACTTGAAATCAACCTCTCCTGTTTTATACCACTACGTATGAATATCCACTTGTATTTATATGTTTTTGTTTTGCTTTGTTTTTTGATAACAGAACATAAATCTCTAAAATCTAAAATAGATGGTAATAACGACATCTTATGTCATACCTTCATAGTTTTTTATACCAAATAATTAGCTCTTTCAAGATACAAATATATTAAGTATATTTATAAAAACAAAACATATATACATTTTTGCCCGTATTCCAGAAAGTTGTTTAGCTAAACCTGCCCATGGTATTTATTCTCGTCAACAGCACAGTTCATTTAACTGCACGTCTGCTTGAAAGCTACAATGGTGCGTATCATTCCTGGACAGTTGGTGTTCAGTTAAAAACATGGTTTAGCTAAACACCTTTCTGGAACACAGGCCACAGTTTTTTATAAATTTGTGCATCATGCGAGCATCTGTTACTTACTGTCTACTTGTTATTCTTAAGTGTTCTCGGCTATATGGCAACTTAAGGGTGCACCATTAGATTTTCAGGGTGGAGCATGAAGTTTTTGGAAAAAATTATCCCACCATAGGCAGAAGAATCCCCCCCCCCCCCTCTGGAACATGGAATAAGGGGGGGGGTGAAAGCAGTAATTTTTAAGGGAAATATTGGGCACAAAAACAATTCATCCCGAACCAAACTTCCTGCTCCCCCTGGAAATCTAATGGAGCACCCCTTAAAACAAAAGTGTTGGTTTAGGCACTTTTTGTCTTGGATACAAAATAAGATATAAATTGCATTCAAAGTAACATTTAAAATGTGGAATTGGTTTTGTCTCAGGAGTAAAATGGATTTCAGCTGGCAATTTTAAAAGTATATTACTTTTATAAGCTGATCCTGGTTTGGTAGTACTATTCAACTTAATTTTTACCAATTTTTAGTTAATAGACTTTCTTAAATAATTTTAAGGTGTTATATCCATTGATGGTACCAAAAAATCTCTACAAGCAAACTAAATCTTTCTTATCGGGAAATGGTTAACAAAATTTTTACAACATAAAATAACAAGCATCCTTTGTTTGAATTTCAAATTTGATTTTCTCAAATTGCTGTATTTCAAGTTACACAGTTTTACAAAAAAAGGGCCACTACGTGCACATTCTGAAGCGACATTCACAACTAATAAGAAACTGCTTCACTAAACTTTCCTCATCAAATCAGCTTCATACCAAATTCAATTTTTACTGGCAATTTTTGGTAAAAATCAACAAAAGTTGGCTTAGATATTGGTCAGATTTTAGATCACCCCCACCCCTAAAAACAAAGTTTGGCACAAGTTGCACAGCCAGTCTATTTGTTGGGTTGAATAGACTATGTATATATAGGCAAAGCAATAATTTCTTGGACAATATAACAAAAATCCATAGTAGTAGTTGCAATCCTCTCCACAGGGATGTTTTCATCAATACATTACGTAAAATTTGTACCACTAAGACTTGCTATTTTACCATGATGTCAACGTTTTTCCTTCTTCCATGTTGGCATATCAACAACAACTCCAACCTTCTCCGCAGTGATGTATTCAATCCAAAGATGGCCGCCATCTCAAAGGATTTAAACAACAGTCAAATCAAAATGGCAGCGAGTCCAGATTCCCCTTTATAAGTTCCTTGGTTCCCATGGTGTCACCTTTTTCCTTTCTTCCATGTGGGCGTGGCAACAACAACTCCAACCCTCTCCACAGTGATGTATTCATCCATACATTCTGATGTCTTGTACATCTGTTTAAGTTCTTCAATGGCTCGCTCCTCTATCTGTGAAGAAGGAAAACAATTGGTGGTTATTTACGTGCACTATACACGAGGGGGGGGTACTCAAGTTTGGTTTTGGTAGGGGTATGCCGCTGGGAAATTTTAAGTACCACCCATGCATATATACCAATTTTCAAGAAAAAGGGACCCATCCATATACCACATTCCCCAAATTTTGAGTCAAAAGTTATGCAAATATTGAAAATTTCTCTGAAAATTTGCTCTATTTTGGCGTCAATTTCTTGATTTTTGTTTGAAATTTAGAAAAAAAATCTTAAATTTGCGCGAAAATTTTGAAAAACAGACCCATCAAAATACTACATTTTGCAAAGAAAAAGGACCCATTGGCATACCAGACAGCCTGATTTTGCTACTCAAGTTTGCGGCACATCTCCGTGATCACTTTTGTACTAAGTACCCCTCCCCCCTCCCCCGGGCACTATACCTGCCTCACTTTATCATTTCAAGTAGCCTATAGCCTATACTCTACAAATCTTGAAGTATGCAACAAGCAGCAGATTAACACACATCAACCAATATGACCATACGGGGAAGTAAATTAGTCCATATTTTTAAAATCATAACCACGTGTCCAATCTTGCTGAATATTCAAATTAACTTGTGGTCAATGTTTGTCCATTTGATAGCAACAAAATTAGCTACAAATTATACCAAAATCATGAAAGATTCATAAACAAAATTATATACCTCATATACAGATTACTGTCCTCTGATTGGTTAAAAGTGAGGGCTTGGATTTTACTAGGCCCGGGGCATATTTTTCACTAGGCCCGCTCAGCATATTTTGCGGCGCCGGTGTAACACGAGCAATACGTGCGCGACTATATTGACCATAGGGCCTCGGCGTTTTCAGTGCAAAATAATTCTTTTAACCAACCAGATGACAAAAATCTATATATTCGGTATATAAAACGAATATTGACTGCTTTTTCTTCGGGGCATGGTTAAAATTATTTCCCCTCGGTGATCTCAAAACCATGAATATGCCCTCAGCTTCGCTTCGGGCATATTCATGGTTTTGAGATCACCTCGGGAAAATAATTTAAACCATGCCCCTCAAAGCAGTCAATATTTGTATAATATTAATATGTAGTGATTTTGTCTTTAATCAATCCTAATCTGTAATCAATCATTACTAGTCTCTTACACAATACAAAACTATCAGATATGGTGTGGATCTCATAATAGATTTCATACTTAAAGGTTCATAGAGTATATAGTTACCAACCTTGTTGCCAAAAAAAGCAGGTACAATAACTTCACTCAGATATCGGTCAGCCAATACCAGTTCTCTAGAAATTCCTGTGGGACCGATCGGATAATAAAGTGGTACTCATGCTCATCAGAGCGCCTCAAAATTGGATCTTTAATTGCGTAATTGCTGAGTGAAAAATACACCCCTAAGTGGTGCAAGATTAAGTAAATCGTCGCCCCAAATGGCGTAACAGTATATGATTGTAATATTTTTTCTTACAGATTAGGTATTAAAACGCAAAGAATTTAAGTTTTTGGATGAGTTTCATGGAATCAAGCTCATTTTCTCTTGTTTTTAGACAATTTTATGCAGAACGTGCTGCACGATACTCAACGGAGTGATATAAAGTGAAAAGGTACCTTTACTGGCAGAGGTAGCTTGAATTTACAACCCAAAATGGCGTGAATTGTGCCAAAAACTACCTTTTTTACCAAATATGTAGACGCCACTGGTGGGTCAAAATCAGACCCTTTAACACCATATTTTATGATGAGTACGAGTACCAATTGTCATCCTGAGCGGTCCCCCCGGGTAGAAATTCCCTCTCTTACCTGAATGAGAGAGAATGGCTTCTTCAAAGATTTGTCAAGATTTTCTCTTTGTTCTTCTTCAGATTTCAGGATTTCTGAGAAACTGACTGAGAGTGCTGTTGGAGGTGACTGTGCAACTATGTGAGTCCGAGTCTGCCATGGACTAGAGGAGTAAAAACAAAAAGGAATGAAACATATGAGTTACAGTCAGAAAATGTTAACAATTTGATTTACAGAATCCAATATTTGTACTTTTAATTCTATTTCAAATATAGACAGTTCACATCAGGGCCATACGATGCGGGGGGGGGGGGGTCAGGATTTCTGAGAAACTGACCGAGGGTGCTGTTGGAGGTGACTGTGCAACTATGTGAGTCCGAGTCTGCCATGGACTTTAGGAGTAGCAACAAAAAGAAATGAAACATATGAGTTACAGTCAGAAAATGTTGACAATTTGATTTATGGATTCCAACAGTGTTCCCGCTAAGGCCGTATGTCGCAAAATCGGCGCAGAAGCTCAAAAAATTGGCACCAGGGGTTCTTATAACAAAAAGTCAAAAATAGGGTTTTTGGTTATACACAACGATTACTTATTTCAGATTTATTCAGATTATATTTAATCTTATTTTTTAGCTGATCTTCCCGAAATTGGTTATGGCGCGATGTATTGTTTTCTTTTATGTCGCTTTGATGCAAAGTCAAAATCCTTAGCGGGAACACTGGATTCCAATAATACTTGTATTTTTAATTCAATATCAAGTAAAGACAGTTCACATGAAACAAAGTCAGCATTTCTATTGATATCAGGCAGAACAGGACGCGCAATAAATTGCCTGTTTACCTCAGATTTTATGGGGTATTCATCCACGGTATCACCCGTATATTTCAATAAATTTAAATAAAAAGACAAGTAGTTTTTTTAAATAATCAGAAAATCTTATAAGTTTTCTGGGGTCGAAGTCCCGACCCCAATGGTTTGAAATCTGCATATTTTCATACGGTAAGTAAGGGCATAAACTAAACATTTTTAGCTTTAGTTAAAATTCAAGTGTTTTGAATGGGATTTTCAAAATCTGATGACGTCACGTTAACCCCTCCCTGATTGATATGTAATTCTTAATTTGACCTTGAATTTGACCTTGAATTTGACCTTGTGGATCATGTAAATCCTAGATTTTATTTAACTGAAAAATAATCCCTGGAATGTTTTGTACAACATACCAAAAAACTTTAATTATAAAATTTTTGTTTGTTTATCGGCTCTACTCAAACCTGGCTATATGCAAAATGCATACATGTATATACCTACAGCCAGCATAGGCAATAATTTTACCACATTTTACCCATTCCAGTTCTGGTCTTGGAAATCATTGCAAATTTAGATTGCTTGCTTGATGATGGTGCTAGATGTAAACCACTAGCCCCTTAGATGGCTCAGGATAACTTTAGAATAGATTACACACCATACCTTCTTGGGCTTGGGTTAGGAGTAGGGGTTAGGATTAGGATTAGGAGGTTACTAGGATTATGGTCTGCTATCTCATGTCTAAAGCCAGGTAATGAATTATTTTGGACATATTGTAAGACGAGATGGAGACTCCTTAGAGAAAGTCATCATGCAATGTTGTGTCGAAGGGAGAAGGAAGCCTGGAAGACCTAGAGCCAGATGGATCGATCAAATCAAATCTGTGGTCGGATGCCCCCTCCACAAACTTTACAACCTTGTCCAGGATCGTCAGAGGTGGCGTGACAGGACCGCACCGACCGAGGGTTAGGGTTAGAGTTTGGGTGCGAGGTCTATTCTAAATTTACTCCAATGGCTTCTTACTTTTGGTCCTCTGTAGGACTCGTAGCAGGTGATACTGCCTCACTCCTTCCATGCAACAAATCTTCTGATATCCGTCTTGATGGAGGTGATTTCAACCCATAACTGAGAAAAGAATCAACACAGCAAATTAATATCACATACGTGACCATTTCAAAAGGTACCTTAAGGTCGGCATAGAAAATTATGTTATATGGGCTATAGAAGATGAGCATAGTAGCATAGTCAAAAATCACATCCAAGGTCAAATTTCTAATATCATAAGACACGTTACCTTTGAAGTATATTATTTCCAAACATATTTTGTTTGTTAAACTATTTAACTGGGGTCTGATTACCTCTATGATGTTGGCTAAAACAATTAGCATACCTCTCTCGGAGTGGTATGGGACCAAAGCATTATAGCACCCCTATAACGTAAAATGGACTAGTCCTGACCTC
>JXSR01S041213.1:40823-53627 GCA_000969725.1 Ophiothrix spiculata | reverse complement strand
ATGCATGTTTTACTTCAAAGCTAAACACTACCAGCAACTTATATGAAAAGTTTGACTGAGTCAAAATATTGAACGGTTGTGAAGTTCTGTGATCTAGATTCCTGATAACGTGTTGGGAAATCAGGAAAATACAGCTAATTAAGTCATTAATTATGCAAATAAGCCATTTTCCTATGAATAACTTCACATTTTAAACTCTATTCTAAAAGCACATGATGCTAGCAATATACTCTGAAAGTTTGAAGCTTGTACAATAAAAACTTTTAAAGATATGATCAAAAATACTTCTGATAACGTGTTGGGAAATCAGGAAAAAACAGCTAATTAAGTAATCAATTATGCAAATTAGCCATTTTCTGATGTACAACTTAACATTTTAAGCTATGTTCTTAAAGCACATGATGTAAGCAACATACTCTGAAAATTTTAAGCTTGTACAATAAAAACTTTTAAAGATGTTTGTTAAGACTGTAATATCGTGGTGCCATGCCAATATAAAGAAAATAATTGCGCTACCAAACTGCATAAAAATCGTAATATCTCCGCAACGGAAGGTCCGATTTCAAAAATTCAAAAAGATTTTTAACGCTGAAAGTTCCTTCTTTCATCATATAAAGAAATATTGTGCATTTTTAGTTGGATAATTTTTGACCTGAAGTGCCTACCTGTACTTGGGTCTGGTGGTTGGAGAAAAAGATACAGAGATTCTGCACCAGACCCATGCTTCCGCTTACTTTATTACATAAAATCATATACTAGTATATTAGTGAAACGTTAGTGATTTGAATATATTTTCAAGCGTCATTTGGGGAAGCGGGTTGGTGCAGCGGTAATTTCCTCGCCTTGCACCAATGAGGTCCCGGGTTCGAACCCCGCGCCCGGCGCTTTATGTGCATTTGGTTTTCAGTCCATGCTCGCTTCCGCAGGTTTTTCTCCGGGTCCTCCGGTTTTCCTCCTGCACTAAAAACTGAATATTAAAGAAAGATCTAGGACCCCAATGGAAATAAGCTTCATTAGAGGCTTTCCTGGGTTATCCTTGGCTATCAGCCTAAAGAACTCTTTCTTCTTTCTTTAACTACATTATGTTGAGGTGAATTTTTAGATCATCCCATTTCATTCTGTTTTCCAGCACTAACTTTGGTATTTTATTTGTGTTTTTAAATAACGTAAATAGAATTGGAGAAAAAACTTTTGTTTCGCTTTATCTTATTTTTACAGTGTAAACAGAATAAGATGCGATCATCTAAAGTAGATTTGCAAAATTGTGATTTGATTGATCTAATCCCATCCATATATTAAATCTTCCAAGGATATGTTAAATTTCCTTTTTGTTACTACATGCAGATATTTTCTGAAATCAATCCAAAACTGTGTGTTCTTACTGCATGTTACAAAAAATGGTTGTATTCATCAGTATAATTACAGAAGAAACATTTATTTGAACCACTTAATTTCCATTTAAAAATATTTTTATTGCAAGGTATTAAATTGTACAATAAATTAAATTGAAAATGTCCGAGTTTATTTTCAATTCTGTTTTAATCTTAAAAGCGAAAATGTTAGTCCATTTAGAAGAGCATGCATGACTGTTTAAGTTAACTTGCCAATATCTCACATAAATTGGTTCGCATTTGAAATTGTCTAATCCCATTAACAGTTGATAGACTCACCACCAGGTATACACTGTATGCAGCGCCCCAAGAAGGAGCATTCGCACAGGGGACCAACGGCTTAACGTGACTATCCGAACCACGGAGCAATTAGAGTAAAATTTCTTGCCCAAGGAAACAAGGAGACGTAAACCGCCTGGCCCGGGGCTCGAACCCACAACCTCTGTATTACGAGACGATATATCTGTTTAGTTGTTAAATTTGAAATATGAATGGGATTTTTGTCTGTACGAAACACGAAAACATTTTCATGAGTATTGAAATTCATTTTATTTTGTGAAATAGATTTCTTCCATTCTTTAGGTAAAGCTGATAGTAGTTTATGTAACATGAAAATGTTTTGTGGACATTGTACAATATGGTTTAGTTCTGTTAGATTGATAAATCTATTACCAACAACAATATCACTTAGTCGTACAATACCTGCATGCTTCCATTTATTGAATATTAAAAGTTTGTTTTGGAATTTCACGCTGCTGTTATACCAAAATATTTGATTATCAAGTATTTCCTTATCTGAGGATTGTCTTGTTTTCTCTTTTAACACAAACCATGACACAAGAACTTCTTTGTAAAATTTAGGAATGCTGTTTTTGGTCATTTGCTCTACATCAGCGGCGTTACAATTTACACTCAAAACAAATTCTGTCCCCCCCAATTTTGTCGAACCAGAAATTTGATACTTTGATTCCAAAGTCCAGTATTTTGATCATTCAGTATTCTTGATATCCATCTTATTTTAAGAGCCCTAATTTGATTTTGTAAAGCCACCATATTCCATGTATCCTGTGCTGTTATTGTTGATCTTCTAACCTTTTCCTTTTTAGGACTCCAGATGAATTGATACAGCATTTTGTTGGCCTCTTTTATAACATAGTCAATATAGAAGTTGTGAGATCCCAAAGGTTTTAACAACTATTTTACCATAATAAGTCAAATTTCTTGATTTCCAACCTTTAAGAGCGAGTTCTAACTTTTTAAGCCTATTTGACCAGTTCAGTTTATTACATTCTTCTATGTTCTTTCCGAAAAACATTCCTAAACTCTTAATTGGTTGAGACGTCCACTTTATAATACTTGGGTCAATGTTTGGCTCTCTATTTCCTAACCATATACCCTCTGTTTTATTTTCATTAATTCTAACCCCTGATACATCACTAAATCTGTTTATTAACTCTAGTACTTTTATGACTGAATTTTCATCCTTTACCATCATTTGTGTATCATCAGCTAATTGTACCATTTTGATTTCTAAATTTCTTCTGTTTCCAATTCGAATACCATTCATAGAAACACAACTATTTATATTACAATACAATGTGGACACCCATTTTCTAAATTGTTGTCCAAAACCAAATTTATAAAGACATTTGTCAATAAAAGATATTTCTAATGTGTCGAATGCCTTTTAAAAGTCCACGAATAAAAGAGCCCCCTCTTCATTACTTTTTGTAGAGTATTCTATAGTGTCCTCAATAAGACGAATATTTTGACCACAAAAATGACCCTTGACATAGCCAGTTTGTTCAGTATTAATCAGTTTATCAAGTATCAAATGAACTCTCATTGACAAAGCCATTGTACACATTTTGTAATCATAATTTAACAACGAGATAGGACGCCAGTTATCCAAACTGTTTCTGTCTCCCCTTTTTATATAATAATGTTATCACCCCTTTCCGCTGCGTGTGTGATAGTTCACCCTTTCTAAAACCTTCATTTATTGATTCAACCATGACATGTTTTATATCGTCCCAGAATGTTTTATAAAACTCGGACGTTAAACCATCCGAGCCTGGTGCTTTATTACATTTTAAATGCTGAACAGTTTTTTTACATTCATCAATAGTTAATTCCCCTTCACATAGTTTAGCTTCTTCATCCTCCAAAACATTAACCTCGCACCTGTTTAGATATTGGTACATTTCATTTTAATCAATATTCTCTGAAGTACGGTATTCAATTCAGAATAGTAACTTACAATTTCTTTCAAAATGTTATTTACACCAGTTACCCTTGTCCCGTTCTAGGTTTTAAGCTCAGTTATAGATTTCTTTAAACTTTTTTTTTTCGAGGCTAGTAAAATATTGTGTGTTTCGTTCCCCTTCCTCATACCACATTAACCTAGACCTGATTATTGCCCCCTGTGTTTTCTGTGAATTATATTTTTCTAGCTTTTCTTTGTTTTCCAGATAGCACTTTTTAATTTTTTCATTACACGGATTTTCACTTAGGTCATCCTCCCTCTGTTTAACCAGTGATTCTAGTTTTGTTATTTCTAATTTTTGAATTTTTGCTTTAGCCTTACAGTAATCTTTTGTATAGCTACGAATTCTTATTTTACATAATTCCCATAAAAGCTGTTTAGATCGTTTACATTTCTCCCCATCAGTTATTGCGTTAAAACAAAAAAGGTTAAAGCAATTTTTGCAGATCTTTTGACACGATTTTCTGCTTTCTCCCATATTCCCTGTCTATCAATCTTGCAGCTGCATGCTCTCTCAAAAGGTCATCAAGCACACAGGATTGCATAGCGTTAACAACCTGCAGTAGCATTTTAAACAATTGCTGAGTCTGTACCTGGAACTGTGATTATACTATTTTAATATCCCCAATGCCCGGTGATTTGCAAACAATATCATTTACATGAAAACTGTGGAATTTGCAATTAAAACTGAAATAGCAATTTTAAACAATTTTTAACACGGATGCCTTTCTTTTCCCCTGAACTGTTTGTGTTTTCTGCACAGTTCTTGAGCCAATCTAAGAAAGGAGAAAAATCGAAATACCAAAGATTTTTTTGTGTCATTTTTGGCCTATTTTAGGCAATATTTCAAAAGGAAAAAAATTAGAAATGCGTTCCTAGACATGTGTTTCTAGATTCTAAAAAACATAAGCATGATAAGAGGTCCAACTTTTATTCTTTCAAAATTTAGTTAAGTTGTTTACAAATATACTGGTCCAAGAAAAAGGGTGTTTGGACCTTTGGTCCAAAATCATACATTTTGGTCCAAAACTAACCTAACCATCATCTTCTACATGAAAATCCACAACAAGAAATGTATACTTTTATATGGATTTAATAATATCGGTTGCTGAGTTACAAGAAGCATATTATTTCTGAAAATGAGGGGTAACTGTTCCCTTAATAGAGACCAGTGGAGAACAACAACGGATTTTGAAGTCTTTGATGACATGAAAGTTCTATCTTTGGGTTATATGTGTTTTCATATTAGTTCATTAATGGGCAATTTTACTCAGATTCTATGTACCTAAGCTAATTTGCAGATATTACTCATAAGATATGCATTCTTATCACTCTAAATAACATAAAGTTATTTAAACTTGACATATTGCACTGACAACATGGGTCCAATAATTATGAGTACGGTGTATGAGTACGAAAATTGAGTAAGTATTACTTGAAATTTATCTAGCCGATGTTACTCAAACTTATGTTTTCATCGTATTTACTGAATAAAGCCTGTTACTATAGTTAAGTAAAGTAAGTAACATGAATGAGTAACAATGACAAAATGTATTTCAATTCAATCAACTAAACATGAAAGTAGAATCAACATGTACAAATATTAAGTTGACAACACCCTCATGAAGCTAACAAAATGTAAAATTGATACTTTTGTGTACATCAAACTCAAATCAGTTAAGTAAAAAGAAGTAGAGAAAATTGTAGTATGTAGCCTACAATCAAGTCTTGAGTTATAGTAAAAAGGACACTTAAAGAAGCCAAATTCATATTTTTTACGTTTATCTGGTCAAATATGATTTAATATACACAAGAAGGTCCAATACATTCATTTGGTAGTTTGTATACAATGTTATGATGAGTTACTATGGAACATTTACATTTCACATATAAATTTATGTTCTGCTCTTTTGAGAATGTGAATGGCTCTGTGGCGCATACGGTAAAGCATCAGACTCATGATCCAGAGGACCCAGGTTCGATTCTCAGGTAGGTACAAAGGTAAATTTTCTCATGTCTGTAAATGTAATTAAAAATTAGTAAGGAACCAATCGAGAAATCTCCTCCTCAAGAAAAAGTTAAATTGATTCATTCCTTTAATAGGTTTTCAAAAGTAAGTAAAACGAACGTAATAGAAGCAAGTAAAAGCAACAATAAAAAGAGTTCTTTTACACCGTGTCAATTAAGTACAAAATACGTGAATAAATGCTTGTTGCACCTACTTAACAAAATCAAGGCAACCGTGTTGCACAGATTTTTTCAAGTAAATTCAACAAATTATTTTTTTTTGAGTGTGCAATGGCATTTGCAACAGTTCTATATGGACATGTTATAAAGGAGCTTAAGTAAACAGGGCCCTTCTATGCAATGTCCCTATGGCAAATAATGATATGAACCGAATTGGGAGACGTGAGCTCTGTGTGAAACATTAGCATTATCATGATTTTTGTAATGTGTAAAAAAAGATACAACCATTTGTTTGTTTAAGTATTAGTATCACCTTTACTTTAGACGTACTCAAATTATAAAAAAACATTAACAAAATAAAAGAATTATCAATGTATAAGGAGCACATATTTATCATTTTACAACAAAGCAAATTTTTACTTAGAAAGATAAAAATAGAAACACCAGAACTCACACATACACGTAGCTGATGCTTACATACATCAGCATACATGTAGTTAGAACATGAGCAGCAATGTTTAAGGTGTCTGACTCATAAAGCGGCCATCTTGCAGATTGCTAACAACGTTAGGCTATCTTAGCATGTTTTCTGAGAGGAATTTCTTTCTGAGAGGCATTTTTTCTATGCAGGTATAATCACTGGATTTATAACCACAAACATAAAAATGGTTAAGCTGTTCGAGTCATAAGACGGCCATCATGCAGATATCTAACGACGCTTGTCTCAGCATATATTCTGAAAGGAATTAAGCTGGATGTATTATTACATTGGTTGGGTATTTCCTAATGTGTTCAATCTTATAATATAAACAACAACACATGTAAACGGCACAGCTTGAACTGATAGTATGAACATAAAAGACAGTTTATGGGAGAAAAAAATAGATGGAAAAACAGGCAAGAACAGCAATCACTAAGCTGACTGTGAAACAGCCATCGAAGATGTTTGCTATAAAGGATATAACATGTTTCTTCGTGCAAGTCTTACATATTACCGGATCACTGACAAGAAATATGATGATGTACTAGTTTCTTCAATGTCTGGTGATTTTGCTCAATTTGCTCTGTTGGAAAGTCGAATAGCTAATATTACCTGTACAAGTTTAAATCTCTGATAATTTATGCACCACAGGAAAACTACAAAAAAAAAAACATTTGCTTTCTTTCCACTGACATCATGGCAACAGCATTAGTCCCTATGGATATGATTGAAAAGGAGTTGACTTGCAGTATTTGCTTGAGTATTTTAAAGGAACCCAAGGATCTGGACTGTTCGCATACATTTTGCTTGGATTGTCTCAAGCAATATGTTCAGAAGAAATCTACAGTTGAGTGTCCAGATTGTCGCCGCATTACCATTCTGCCTCAAGGAGGATTGTTAAATTTGAAAACCAACCTTCGTTCAAAAAATATAGTTGAGAACTTAATCAAAGGAGCAGAGGTGAGAAGTGGCAAAACGGAAACTGAACTACCCATGTGTCCAAGTCATATTGGAGAGCAACAACACTTCTTCTGTGTTACATGTCGTGTTACAGTTTGCCAAAAGTGTCTTGTGCTCAAGCATCTCAAGCAACAACATGAAATAAGGGATTTGACAGATGTTATGGATGAACACGATAAAGAAAGAAGAAAGAAAAATAAAGAATTAGATGATGTTGAAAGAAAACTCAATTTATTCAAGGACAAAACTAAACAAGAAGTCAAATCTCATGTTCAACGAGTAAATGCTGAATTAAAAACCTGGGAGAAAAAGATGGAGCAGGACATTGACACAATATATCAGAAGCACATGAAAATTCTTCAAGAAAAAAGAATTGAATGGAATAGATCAGTGATCGGTGGATTGAGCAAGCTTTTTATTCAACAAGATGATGCACTGCAGCAACTGACAATTCCTCTTCTTGAACTAGAACAAGTGAATACTAATTTTGGTAAACTTGTTACACCTGCCAAGCAGAAACAGCAAGCTGCATCTGCCATCAACCAACCACCAAAACCTTTACATAACCCCCACCCCTACCCACAACCATCAAAGCAAGTTGTTACATCTACAAATCAAAAACAAGCTGGATCAGCTAATAAGAAACTCAAATTATCACTTCTCACTCAATTTGATTCTGATGATGCCTTTGAGGTTGCTTCCAATCAATCCAATCTAATTGCAGTTCATGATTGTTATGATTATTATACCCATATCAGTCTATATCGTAAACAATATGGTGAATACAAGAAGCAATGTCAGCTCAGGTTGGATCGGCCCTACTCTGTTGCTATTTCATCTCAAGGCAAATTCTTTGTTTCTGATGTAATGAAGGTATTCTCATCAGCAGGTAAATATGAAATGTCATGGCCTATATCTATAGATGCAGGTAGAATCGCCATAACACCTGATGATATGGTTGTGATTGGACGCCAATCAGGTAATGTGATAACAGTGCACCAGTGTGATGGGGAGTTGATCAGGTCACATCAAGTAGATTGTGGTTATATACAGGATATAGCCAGCAATGGGAAGCAGATTGCATTCATTAGAGGAGACAATGCTTGTGTGATAGACTTTATGACTGGTCTCACATTGTGGACAATTAGCATGTCATTCCCACAAAGTATCTGTTATGAGCATAACTCAAACTCCTTGTTAATATCAAGTGGTTCATTGATGTCTCCAGGCAAAGGTGTAATTGATCAGTACTGCAGCACAACAGGTCGCCTCATATCAAAGCTGGCAAGTCGTCTGCATAACCCAAGGGGAGTGACTGTTACTCAAGATAACAAGCTGGTTGTGGCTGACAGTAACACAGTGAAAATTTACAGCATTAACCAATTGTCTTGAAGTAACAATGAGTACACTGGGGAACGCAATGGATTTACGTGTGGATCATATGTCATTGCATCAGTTCACATGAGCAATTTTACTTAGATACCTTGTATCAAATAGAACTGCATTTGCCACAGGAAAAGGATAGGGCAAGACTTTTCTAGCAAATATGATAATAGATTTGACTTTAAAGTATCACACAGAATTGGTTGCATTCATATGAGAGATTGTATTATTACTATCTGTAGATGAATGTAATTTTACAGTCTCCACCTCAATTTCCCCTCTTGATTGAAGCATATTGAAGATGCTAGTAATAGAAGTTCCTATGTTACATTAAATCAATTCTGAGAAAAGGGGGTTTAAAGGTTCTGAAATCTTATAAAAGTATTTCAATACACATTGTGTTGAACCTTTCAGGGTATGACTATTTGTGGAAAATAGGGAAATCTGTGAATAATTTAAGCTCGTATCTTTTATTGATTTCTTCTAATAGAAAATCAACAAATTGCACATAGGAACTTCTAGCACTGAGAATTAGATTCAAAACTCAAAATATGTCATAATATCAAAAATACAGGTTTTTATGCCATAAATGTATATATTTTTGGAATGTGCAGCTCATGACGAGTAATTTGACATGTCATTCACGCAAATCGGACGTTCTTTATCGTCTTATTTTCTGGTCAAAAAATGCATATCATCAATGCACCTGAATATGCAAAAATGTAACATAGGAACTTCTATGACTGGGGTCTTCAATTATTACAAGTTCAAATCAAATCTTGTTATGCATTCATGCAAAGGATCTGTATTATGATTCAAAAGGAAATTTATTTTAGATTGTGCTAATTATCGTACTGGATTGGTTATATCTTACACCCTTGTACACAGTTATCATGTCTCTTAGCCACCATCTGTTTCTGTTTCGACTTGTTGAATGTTTGTTTCTTTTATCACGTCCAGACAAAACATCGTTTAAGGGCTCTGTCACACATCACAACACGTACGAATAACGAACTAACAACGTACACTGGTTTGGTCATTGAAATACATGTAATCGACTACCAAACCAGTGTACGTTATTAGTACGTTATTCGCACAGTACGGTGATGTGTGACATGGCCTTTATACAGGGCTATTTTTGACCTAAATAAAGCTTAATTGAAATATAACATGCAGACAGAAATCTGCCTGTGCTGGCTAACAGGAAGAAAGATGACCTTGCTTAGGAAACAAATGTTATATAATAACAAATAAGTTACATGAAATGCCAATAAGCCATAATTTTTATATACCAAGTTCACTAATGTAAGTTTTTAAGTTCATCTATTACTAGATATCGTATTAATTGAAGTTTTTTGAAATTGTCTTCTAAATTATTAGATCATGTTTTAGACCAAAATTGGACTAAAGTTATACAATATTTGGATTTCATCCAGACAGGATTTGGGAGTGATTGACCTTTTTTTTCTGATAACTGTTATGCAATCATTTGGATGACTTGGAAACACTTGCCTTGAGGTGAAGCGATATTGACCTCATCTTAGGACAAAAACAATGATGCTTACTAAATTATAATCCATGGTAACAAGACAGTTTTTGCCAAACAAAATTTGCTTCTTATAGAATCCCCTTGGGGTTATTCGATAAATATGAGCTAGTATGTTATAGATCTCGCCCTGTGGGCTCGTTATATAACACTTACTTATCCTCCAGTTTGGGTTGCAACATGCGATATGGGTAGTCCCTTCTCCCTTTCTCCGTAATTTATGGAAATGGGAACATTGAGATAAAATTGGGTATGTCTACGCATATACATAATAATTGCAAATCCAGTATGTGAAATCATCCAAAGGTAAAGTGCTCAACCATAAAGGGAGCAAGAATACAATACTAGTATTGGATTTCTTCGATATAAATAAATAGTTTTTACAAATTTGTTTCGTAAGGCCCAAGGGCCTCACTCATCAGAAGCACATAGCAATATATCTATTTTATCGAAGAAATCCAATATTGTACGCATATACACATCATATCACCAAGTCCAAGAGAGCTTAAGATAATGTTTGCAAATTTTATGAATTTCACTCTCTTGGTGATATGATATGATATGTATTTTTGATATCTCTTCTAAAAAGTCATAAATTTTGCTTATTATATAGGTGTACATATCATGATTTTTTGGTCATTTCATTTTGAATAAAGTGAAACAAATAATTGCAGGGTAACAAAATAAAATGCGTACAATAAACTAAATAAATTATACGTTTACATGGTTAGTGTGATTTTTGCTTCACTACGTTCAGACTTGGTATGATACGGGTAATCAATTTGCACTCAGTGTCGTATCAGATCCGGGGAAGAGGCTCACTTTTACTCAAAGGTGGACATTATGAAGAAAATTCATTGTAATGACAAACCTTGGTTAACATCTCATATTAAAAATCTTATTACTACCCGCCAAAAAGCTTTTGAGTCAAATCAACAAGAATGGCGTAGGTTACGTAATCTAGTCAAGCGTGAGATTGATAAAGCAAATCAGAGTTTTGCAAAAAACTGACCCTCGTAAATGGCATCAGTAGATTAGAGTGGTCACAAATAACACAAAATCTGAACTTAGACTGGATATCCCTGAAATAAATGAAAATGACATCACAGGCAAGGCCAATGCTGTTAACACCATGTTTGCAAATGTTTCGGCACACATTGAGCCTTTAGACAAAAGTAAACTCTCTGCATTTTTGCCTGCTGAATTTGCTGTTCCTTATTTATTTCCATGGGAAGTCTATTCTGAGTTGAGAAAGCTTAATCCCTCTAAAGCTGCTGGCCCTGATGGCATAAAGCCACAGTTAGTGAAAGAATTTGCTTATGAGTTGAGCATCCCTTTTTCTGATATTTTGAATAGTTCATTTAGTGAAGGTGTAGTGCCACATCAATGGAAAAGGGCTATTGTTATACCAATACCAAAAACAAACCCCCTAATATTGAGAAACTCAGACCTGTGTCTTTAACATCCATTTTCTCCAAAGTCGCAGAAGGTTTTATATGTAAATGGATTTTAGAAGATATTGAAAACTTCATGGATGTAAGACAATTTGGTAATGTTACTTGTGTCTCTACAAGTCACTATTTACTTAATCTTGTTCACTTCCTTCATCAGGGCGCTGATAAAAATAACAACGTGGGACAGTGGTTCTAACTGATTTTTCAAAAGCCTTCGATCTTATCAGTCACACCTTACTGATTGATAAGATCGTTGGTATTGGTGTGCGAAGAGCCATTGTCCCCTGGATATATTTTGCACAATAGACAACAATGTGTTAAGTTCAATGATACTTTATCTGATTATGTTTGTATTAAGGGACGTGTACCTCAGGGAACAAAACTTGGGCCCCTAGGTTTTCAGATTTTGATCAACGAAGCAGCATCTGATGCAGGAAGTGAGTACTTGAAATACGTTGATGATTTGACTTTTGCAGAAAATCGCAATCCTAAAGCCAAAAGCAACCTGCAAAGAGATTTGGACAATCTCAAGGCCTGGTCTGAGACAAACGGTTTGAAACTCAACCCTTCTAAATGCCAAGTTCTTCAAATTAATTTCGGCAAATCAGTCCCGCATTTTTCTGACCTTAAAATTGGCAGTGAGTCCCTTTCGTATGTTGACAAAGCAAAAGTGCTTGGTATGTGGCTTCAAAATGATTTAAAATGGGACACTCAGGTTTGCACCATGCTTGCAAAGGCCAATCAGCGTTTGTTTATGCTTCGTTCCCTCAAGAAGTGTGGGTTCGATAAAAATGAATTAATGGTTGTTTACAAAAGGTATCTCAGACCAGTACTTGAATATGTAGCCCCTATTTGGCACTCCGGTATCACTACAAAACAAAGACATGAAATTGAAAGAATTCAAAAAAGGCTTGCAAAACCATTCTCGGCCATCAATACTCCTCTTATGAAGATGCCCTGTCCTTGTGTAATTTAGATCTACTTGATTCTAGAAGAACTGGCCAGTGTTAAAAATTTGCTTCTGGTCTGTCTGACAATATCAGAACAAAACATCTCCTGCCTCCAACAAGATTTGAAGTGCATGGTAAACGTTTACGGAATGCAAATTCAATCTCCCAGTTCAGATCCAGAACCGC
>JXSR01S041209.1:16432-34931 GCA_000969725.1 Ophiothrix spiculata | reverse complement strand
CTGCTTAAATTTGGCATCTCCCATTTTCAACTTCAATCTCTGCAGCCTATTATGTAGTTACAGAGCTTTGGTTACCGTTTACAGAGAATAACCGGTAGAATAATAAGTCTTAACATTATAAATATCGTCGCTCAGAAAATGCTAAAAAAGATCATGGCCATATATTTCAACGTACAGATCAACGACACAAAGAGGCCCGCAATTACAAAGCCACGAAGATAAACAGCGCTATACAATACACATAGCTGTGTCGATTGTGCACTATGTGTGTGTCGAAGCAGTGATTAAGCTTAGGCATGCTAAGTATATTCGCTGGACTCGCCGACAATGATAATTTGATAGTTCAGCATTTACTGCAATTGATAATCTCATTTACCTTTGACTATAGACATGAATTCAGGTATTCCCATGGGTATAATAAACCATGTATCTCTACATGTTCTTGGAAGGGCTCCATTTTGCGTTGTGGTCACGTCGTTCTGCCCGGTAAATTTTAAGTGTGTGAACCAGAAAATTTGCTCCGAATAGCGAGTAAAAATACCAAACGATTAAAAAAATCGTGTTTTTCCTCTTTTTTGCGCTTACTCTGGCGGCGATTAACAAGAAAACCCGTTCTTTGCTCTTCAAAGATTAAAAATATTAGTCTTTTTTTAATCGAGATGAGTTAATCGCAAACTTTTAGTCTTTTTATTTTTGCTGTGTATGTTTTGAGTTTATAACATAACATATCGTACTAGCACGACAGAGACGCTAAATTCAAATTAATGTTGTAGCGTCTGAAATTATACAACATGCTTCTTGCTGTATATCGTGAGTTTGGTATTGAAAACGTAGCCTCAAACGGGTCCTTCAATGGCTGGCTACGAATTCAATGTTAGGCTCTATGATAATTACCTTTATTAAATATCACCCGACAAGATCAATAGATTTATCAATCATTTTCCCGGAATTATCTATCCACAATCCATTAAAAATATCCCGCAGTCTAGGTAACGGTAAGCAAAGGCAAAATAGAAAATGACTTTACCTTAATATAAATTATAACTAGTGCAAAACAAAATAAACCTTTTGAATTTTTTGCTGATTTTTCAAACGGATGTTAACATGTAATTTTGTAAGATTCATGTAAAATTTGTCTATCTCAAATACCTTTGATATAATATTTAAATTATGAGCACTGACACTCACCCAAATCTCATTGAAACTTTGATTTACATCCCGGTAGCATCATATGTAACCTTCCAGCCCGTATGAGCAGTTTTGTACTAAATTTCATCCGATTTAAATATCAAAAAACAAAGGCAAATTAGATTACCCGCCATTGTATGTGCCTTTGATTTATACAAACACGCATAAAGACAGATATTTGTTGCGATAAATGACCGCATTTTGATGGAACAGACTCGGTCAGGTGATTAAAAAACTTGTCAATATGAGTCTCTTTTTAATCTGTTCTGTTTTTTTTAATTGTAATTACTTGTTCTTTAGAAAAAATTATTTCAACTTAGTCGCTTAACTAAAAACGCTTACATTGAAATTCTGATTTTAGTCCAACTTTACTTTACAACCACTCTAAACGTATGTAATTAACATATACAGAATGGATCAAAGAAATGCAATTCGATACGTATATAATCAAATCATTTTATGAAACCAAACTCGCTGGCTCATGGCTTTTTCTCTTAGTATATAAGAACAAATTTTCTACAAAGGTTTTGCGTTAACTGATAAAATTGATTTTCAGAATATTCTGAACTGTCAGTAACTCCAGGCATATATCGTCTCGAAATATTGAAAATACATCTCATATATCAACTAATAGTCTAGCTGTTGTTTCTTCTCTGTCAAAAATGTAATTAAAACATGTAATGAAATTGGCACTCAGTTTCTGAAAGTTTCTTGCGTAGATAAACAGAGTTCTCTAATTTCAGTCTCTAATTTCATAATTATAACCCAACATAACTAAATTAAGCTATGAATTTTTTGAGTTCTATCCGCCAAAATGTTTTGAAAATTTGTCCAAACAAAATGGCAGATAGAATTCAAAATTTCATCACTAAATTTTTGAATATATACAACAAGAGAATACTCTCCGAAATACTCTAAAATATTCTTCGGTGTTCGTAGATTGCTCCGAAAAGTGGTCTATAGTTAAGAGTAAAGGAATTCGTTTACGGTAAATGAATTAATTTTCGTTAATGAATTACAACCTTTCCCGAACTGATACTATTGCATTATTATTAAGAATATCACCATCCGAAGAATATGCAATATGAAATTGCTGCTTTAAATTAATGCCAATGTGTGGGTAGATATATGCCTTACGGCAATACACCTTTATATATGAATAACAACATAGAAACAAATTAAGTGACATTTAGCTATGTTTTCAATACATTATTTTTCAAAAGAAAATAGGAAAATCTTATTTTGCAATGTAGTTTTTCTTCAAACAAACAGTTAAGAATTTAATGTGAAGCAGCAAATTTCCACTAATAAAGAGTGAAAATCACTCCAAAAATAGTGAATTTCCATCCGTTTGCGGAGTTAAACGAAGGATAATTAAAAAAAGAATTATCCTGCGTTTAACTCCTCAAAATAAATATTCCAGATTATGCCTTAATTGCACACGACAGGTTATTTAATCAGATCTGAGTTGAAGCGAGAGTAGTACTTCATGTTTTATTAACTATTTACTTAATTAAAAGAACATTTATAAGCATTGTATATGAAATTGAATTTTCATGCAATGCCATAGTATTTTAGTGCAATATGAACTTAACTTGATGTTCGTAAAGAAATATGTCTTCTAAACGTTTTCCCCATTCCTATATTGCAATATCCCCACAGTGTTTTATTACACGATCCCATCAATAAGCACGTGAAAAAACAGGCATTTTCTGGCGCTTACAAGTGTTCTCTTAGGAATTAAACATACTAATATTGTTATGACTGTACCCAGACGCAATTTGTCAAAACACAAATTTCTCGATCGCAAACCATTATCTCGTGATTGAAGAATTGGTGTTGTAATTGCTTCTTATTGATGCTATTAAGAATTATGGGGTTTGAATGAATAGCATAGAAGAATTAACACCAACTGTGTAGCGCTGTTATTATTTGTTTTCTTTAAACAAATGAATTTAATGAAAAATTCAGTCGTATTCAAATGAAGAATTCTGATTATTTATGCACATGGAGTCAAATTCTAGATGCATTTCCATATGATGAGTACCGTAAATATTTCTAATGGAAAGGATAATTAAATCATTTCTCTCTAATGAATTTGAATAAATGTCTTTAAACTTCTTGATAATGTTAAGTTTTCGATATTTCACAGTTTTTGTTTTGTTTATCAAATAGAGGAAGAACTAAATAATACTGATTTCAAAATAATACTATTTTAGTCGTAGGTTAAATCGTCAATAATAAAGAAGAATGCAAATGTTCTCCACTACCTAGCTTTATAACATGAAGAACATATAACAGAAAACAAGTTGTGCTTCCGTTTGATGCTACATTAAACTTAGATTGTAATTACAATAAATACCCCGAGGATTGACACTGACACTAATGTTCATTTAACTCGGTATATGAACATTAGGTAGCTCGATAAGGATGTCTTTACAGAGGACTAATTATGAGGTTTTCTTTTTATATTCAGAAATAGATGCTACGTTTCAAAGAATGGTCAACATTTAAAAAAAGGGTATTTTTGTTAAAAAAACTTTAACATTCCATCAGATTAATGTTGCACTAAGTAAATTTACTAAGGCTTGTTTTACATTTTTTTCAAACTGCTATCCAGCGATTATTTCACATTAAAGGTAGGTATTCTGCTTTTGGTGACAAATTGTCATGTGAGTGCAAGAAAGTCGTATCTGCAATGGCTGCCCTAAGTTATATTTATTTTACATCTTGTCACAACAAGTCCCTCAAATGTTCCTGTCTTATTTCAGTGGTTCTTGAAATAGTTTTTCAGGTGACGTTGTCACCTGAAAAACCACTGGAGGTCACGCAGTATGCTATCTAAATTTATGACGTAAGGTAGCTATTGCAGATACGACTTTCTTGCACTCACATAACGAAATAACATATACTTTTTGAATATTTGAATTAAGGGTCATCACCTACATTTGTCAAGTTTTATCTGTATACCTTAAGTCAAATTACTGCTACCCTAAACATAGTGACTGCTTCTTTAACTCGTCTTCCTAAGGAAGAGGGTTAACACCCTCAACCCCCCCCCCCCCCTTAACGGATGATCGCCAATTGCACCAAAACACAAAGTAAAGCGACTTGAGCATTTAGGTACTTGTTTTTACATCCTTTGCGGTCATTTTGATGGAAAAAAACAATCGGGGTACCACCTAACAATACATGGGGTTATGGTAGGCTGTCAAAGTTCGAGGGTACGGGGGACTGGGTGATTGCCACCTAGAAACACATTTCTAAATATTAAAAATTCGGTGTACCAATCAGATAGAAAGTTTCAGCCTTTTGCCCATAGCATGAAAGAAAACCCCATAGAACAGTGGTTACCTTTCATTTTAGAGAGAGGTTACATTCATATAAGATATAGTACTCATGGATTTGATGTGTAATTACAGTAAATATCTTGCGGAGAGATACCGACACGACTGTTCCTTACAACAGTACAATCATCAACTAGCAAAGAAGTGGGGTTCAATAGCTAATCCGGTAGTAGCAGTTTTTCTTTGGTAATTTAAATCGATTTTGAATTTTTTTACGGTTTAAAGAAATCACATTCAAATTAAATTTCAAAATGTTTTTCAAACTTTTTGTGGGTGAATTATTTGAAAATTTCATTCCATCCCATGTATTGAAACTTGCTTTTTCATACTCACATGATGGGAATATTGCTATCCACCGCGTTAAATAATGTAGTCCTTTATTTAGCAGAGTAGAAAATTATGCTTTGACACAAACAAAGTGAAATGAATCTAAAAATAAAATAAATCATGGAAACGGGAACTAGGTGTTTGATAGATTATTAATGATAAACACACAGAAAAGGGGTGATTTTTTGTTGTTATCAATTAAGATTTGCATGCATATCTTTCACAATTATTTAAGTTCAGTTAATTCCTTTTCATTTTCATCATTAAAATTTAAAAAATAAAGAATCTCGTCAATCATTCATCAAACACCCTTTGTGAAAAGGATCCATCAACCGATTTTCTTGAACTGCTCGTTATATTTCATATTTTACATTTTAAAGTATCTGTCGACAAATTTCAAATAAGAGTTTGGATGACTAAGACGCAAATTAAACTCACTGATGGATTGTTTGTAGCATACTATCTGAATATTACATTGTAATAACAAGTAATTTACCTTTACAAAAATATGAATGGGTTGTAATATAGGGATAGCTTCATCGCTTTAAGGAAATAATGGAAGAGCATTTAAGTATTTTAAGTCGTTATCATTTATCAATCGAGTATATGTAAATTTTGCAAGTAATACGTGTAGGTATGTTTTATATGGTAAATGCACTTTAAATAAAATGAATTTCACGAAATATTTAATATTAGAAAACAATCATGTTCAATTATATCACACTTAATGTTTTAACAAGAATATACTTATCTTATTTGTTAATAACAATAAAGTAACAATGCACATGTTTTAGTTGCAATGGCGCATTGTTATCCAGCATTTAGTGCCTCTCATACTACAGGGTAAATTTGGCAATCAGCATTACTGGATCTGTTTTAATGCTTTCTTTATTGCTTAGTGCATTTGAGACAGAACTGCTTAAAGCATGTTGAAATCTGAGTCAAAGAGACCTTGGAAGATAAAAACAATTTGGATTAAGAATCCTATTAGGAGAATTGTTTGGTTTGTGATCTTGTGTGTGGAAATAATTGTAAAACAATGATTTTGTTAATTATTTCAATTTTTCAATATTAGTTTCTGGACAGTACCTTTGGTCTTGATGTGGCTTAACTAAAAATTACAAGACGAGTCAGATCGTTCGCTTTCGATAAGTCCTTGGCCAAACTATTTTGTTACATTTCTTTCATTATTATTATTATTATTTTGTATTAGAAATTCAAATCAATTTTATATAATGTTAACATTTGTTCCATAAAGATATTGTGATCTTAATTAATCACCTGAAATAAAGACAATTTGACTTAAACATTTTCATTAAAACTGCCTGTCTTTAGCTTGAGGTAGCAAAATAGATGCTCAATTCTTCCGAAAACACAATTTGAATATGCAGCGCGTATTTCAATTGCTAATGACATCAAAGACAGTGTATCACGTTATACTACAAAAGCAGCATCAAATTACCTGAAAATTGTAATCTATATTGACATAAAAAAGTGTTACCTGTCAGGCTTAAGTTGCACGTTGACGGATTCTTCTGCGGAGATGTTTTTGTAGATAATATCCTGGGGAATCTTGTCAAGAGTTTAATGAGAGAACATTAAATTCTTAATCGTTGCGCATTTTTGCCTGAGTACTTTATAGTAAAGGATGGATAAGATGAATTATACAAGTACAAGGAGTCCAAAAATTGTTACATGTAGAAATGAGACATTTAAGTTAGCACAAATTATTATACATTTCTCCTACACATGCTTATAAAGTTTAATTCCATAGCTTTAGTACTTTGAAGTTTTCAACAAAGATTACGCATTATCAAAATTCAAATTCATTTTCACCCAGGGGAGTTTTTTTAGTATAGATGAACAATTAATTTAAATTTCATGAAAATGTATAAAGGCGAACCCTCTTAGTAGACTGAATGCTTAACTTTTTATATTATATTACTAAAAGATCTGGCGCTAACTGTACTAAATAAATTTTCTCGTCGGATTTTAATTCACTATAGGATTACTCTGATTACTGCTTCTAGGTGAACTAAAAAATGTACCACCTAGTTGAAATTCCTAATCTGATTCCGGGATGTGATGTCGAGCTTGCAATATACTCAGATAGAACAGTGTCATATTTTAGAGGCTTTAGTGTGAGTCTCCTATTAGACAAAATTGATTTAACACCAATACTCGTTTAACTTTTAGTCTTTTTATTAGTAGCAAGTATGATCGTAAATGGTACAAAATGAAATGGTTCATTGCAGGAAACGTGACAATTTACTGCCTATTTTACATCAGCCGTCTCAACCAATTCCATTTCTCTTTCTATTTCTCCAATTATGATTAATGAATTAAAAGTGTCACTTTTCTTGTTAATTTCTTTATTTTTTAGATTTGTGACAACGCGTTGGTTAGGAGACAGACCCTCGGAATCAAATGCGCCTTTATAGATAGGAGAGTACGGTACGGTTTGGTGATATTTTGAAAGCTTACGTTTGACGTTTACTGATGCTGATTTGCGACACGACGTAAAATCTTCAGTAATTCACAGTATGGTTAATAGAAAATGATTATCTGATTCCATACTGCTAAATATAAATGGCGTTTCGTGCCATTTTCCTTGCACTATCATGACCGCTGTTTTTTCAAGCTACTGGCTGTCGAACGTTATCAAATTTGTTCTGCATATTTCCAAATGTTACCTCTGTGAAACAAAATCCGTCGATATTTTTTTATATTTTCGATTGCATTTGAAAATATTGCATTCATTAGTTGTACTATAAATAGTAAAAGTGTCTTTGAATTTTCTTATAGCTGCAGCTGAACCTATTAATTTTTATTATTACGTATTACTACAGGCAATAAATGTTCTTGTTCTGCAATCATCATTGTGAAACAGAAGACACCACAAAGCATGTATATAGATGTTGAAGGCGTGGATCACAATATTTAGATATTGGATATTCAATCAAATCTAGTCAGGTAACAGTATTATGGTATTCATTACACAACATATGCCCCCCCCCCCTCAATTGAGATGCTGGCACCGCCACTTAATATTTTCCCACGAGATGCTCATTTTTTGATCTGTCACTCCAATCGGTGTATGTGTTTACTAGGTGTGTTGGTTTAAAGACGCTCATACGAATATATAAATGTAAATGCGATCGTACTGCTGAAACTTTAGATAAATCAATTTTAAAAGGATTATAGCAAAGCTTGCCAAAGCGGACAAAGTGAATCTCTATAAGTAAATTTATACGTAAACATCGGACTAAACAATGAAATAAATGAAAAAGGTCGAATCTGATCAATACATTATCCTTGCATCTGACGAACAAGTTTTTATCTCTTGTCACTACATTTTGGCATTTAGCCTATATTTATTTTTCAGATGTTTGTAGATTGTTTTGCATCTAAATCGTAAGATACTTCAAGAAAGATCTTGTTTAAGGGACAGGATAACCCCGATATGATCCACTTCCATTTCCGGTTGAAAACTCTAGTAAAATCCTAACTATATTATTTGATTTAGCATTAACTCAACTCATTGATGAGATAAAAATTAAGTGATAATCTTAATTAGTTATGTTCTCAAATGACACCTCGTTTGGAGCAAATTGGTTTTTGTAAGGTCATTTGTGTTCTGTCTTTTTTTCTGTTTGATTTAATTGTGTTTTATTCAGGGTTGTGATCATCTCTGGCCTTTTGATCACATCCTTCATAATATTGTGTTTTTATTTTATATGTCTTTTTAAATTTCGCTGTATATTTTGTACATGATTTTATGAAAAAAATAAAACTGATTGAAAACTGATTGACACTGATTACCAATATATAGGCCTATTAGATCTGCATTGCAGTTTTAATACTTTTGATACTGACGATTTAATGATACTGTTAAAATTGGAGATGCTATGGTACGCTTTCAACACAAAACATTCAGTGTGTGGCAATAAAAACGCAATATTTGAAAACAAAAATAAAAAAATATAAGCGAGCAAATTTTATCATGAACTCACCATTAATATTTAAAAAAAAGCTTCTTTGCTTCATTATGCTTTTTATTTCATCCAATTTGGACATTCCTGTCCGGAGATACAGCGCATTAAAAATGGAGCACATCTTTTAATCTGGTCCAATTTGTGAAAATCAGATGAAGTCCGTTAATCGAGCCATATGGTGATATGCATCTTAGAAATGAGTAACTTTAAACTGAAATAATTTTACAATTAAAAGAAAGAATTATTTTCAATATTAATGAAATACTTTTAGCTGTGGTACTTCCCCGGGTGGGGTACTTTTTACTAAACTGATTGCGGGGATGTGCCGCAAACTTGGGTAGCAAAATCAGGGTAGTTGGTATGCCAATGGGTCCTTTTTCTTTGCAAAAAATGGTATTTTGATGGGTCAATTTTTCAAAATTTTCTAAAATGTGCGCCAAAATGGTGCAAATCTGGGAATTGTTGCAAATTTTCGAACAAAAATCAGAAAATTTGTGCTAAAATAGCGCAAATTTCCCGAGAAAATTTCAATTTTTTATGTAAATTTGACTCAAAATGTGGGCGATTTTGTATCATGGATGGGTCTCTTTTTTTTTAAATTGGTATATATGTATGGGTGGTTCTTCAAATTTCCAAGCGGCACACCCCTACCAAAATCAAAATTGAGTCCCCCGCGGGGGTACTTCAGTCAGCATCAGCTCTAAAAAAAAAAAAAAAGATCAAAGGGTTTCGTATTTTGATCCCTTCTAATAACCTGTGACTCAGAGGCAGTACCGAGATGCAATTACAACTTTGAGAAAAAGAACAATGCACTTCGTATCAAAACATTATGGTATTGAGATCATAAAATCAGACCACCTCAAATATTAAGGTCTTCATAGAATTCGTCATAACTAAATAAAAATTTCACCAAATAAAAAGCTGTTTGAAGATGAGATTATGTTCAATAAAATTTTATTAGTTCTTATTATTACCTGTAGCCTAGTTTTCTCAAGAAAAAAATCGTATAAAATCTTACGTTTTTATTGGCTCAGTGGGACACAGGATCAGAAAAAGTCGCCATTCTTCTCGTAAAAGTTGTCGCACTTTTGCATTCTACCAGAAATTCATATCAACGGCATACATTTATACGCTTGTCAAAATCGATATTTACTTAACACATAACAAACCCTTCATTTTGTGCAAGATACTGATCAGAAATGACACACATTAGATGCAGGGTGAGTTTTGATGGTAATATAAAACACTTTACTTGTCAACTCTTACTTATATCAAATGCTGGCGTTATGTGAAATACGGTAAAGGTAAAGCTAAAGTATAATAAATTAATGACCTTGAAAATAATCCACTATTACACAATGACATTATCATTGTTATCACAGCCACTTATTAATCCCCTTCCCCCTCATATCTTCTCAGTCACCTTTAGTCTGAATTATTTTGCCAATTGTTATTTTACAAG
This sequence comes from Ophiothrix spiculata, assembly GCA_000969725.1. Taxonomy (NCBI): domain Eukaryota; kingdom Metazoa; phylum Echinodermata; class Ophiuroidea; order Amphilepidida; family Ophiotrichidae; genus Ophiothrix; species Ophiothrix spiculata. The sequence continues at coordinate 24,612 of JXSR01S041209.1, read as the reverse complement.
AAACAGCTTGTCATGGAGAGACCTGACTCCACTGTCCTTTGAATTATTTGAATGCAACTTATTATTTAATACTCTTCTGAAACATCCATGAAATGTATCCTCAATGATCCAAAGAAATGGCATGGAATATATAATATTTAGCAATTTGAATTAGGTAAGATCTGACAACAGTACAATTTGGTCCATGTCACCATTTACAGTCGTGTCATTAAATATATACTTTGAATTTTTAGAATACATCAAATAGTTTCATTCTCTGATTAACATCAGTGTAACTCGTCCGCAATGAGCCAAAGAAATGGTGTGCAATGTACAGTATCCGTGACAAATTAATATGCATTATTCTGTCTTGTCGCCATTATCAACTCAAATTGCCGTGTTTAGACGTAATGGGAGACATTTTTGTAAGAAGTCGACTTTGGTAATGACTTCATTCATCGAACTAGATCGCAAATTGTTATTTATGTGAGCAAGAACAAGACTCGAGTTACAGTGTCTCCACCATCTTATGTTTGTAAACAAAAATACTGCAGGTGGCTTCGTGGTTTTTAACTTGACAACTTTAGGGATAGATTGTTTAGTTCGGTCTGAACAAAGAAAAAATGATATTGTCTTCGTAGTATACTGTAAAGATTACAACTCGGGACTATATTTATATTAATATTTTCAGAAAAATAATCTATTACTTTGAAAATGTGATTTCTTTCGACCAAACAAAAATCCAAATTTTCATATGACTACACTTTCTATCGAGTACATCTGTCGTTCTGTAAAGTTATGCGTATGGCTCTGCTAGGGAAAGTCTGTCACTGCTATTTGTTTACTTCCTCCAAATGAACACACAGTGCAGACAGGAAACACAACTGACGAGCAACGTGCATGATAATGAAGAAGTTTACCCTATCAGTTTCTGCTTGAAAATCACTCTTCTACTTCACAGAAACTGAAGAGGAAATGTATTACGTGAACTGAAAGCAAATAAACTCACCAAAGTAACGGGCCACTTGGAAAAGTAAAATACCAAATGATATATTAAAATAAAACTGGAAATTGGTAATATACCAATAACTGAAAGAAGAAATAAAATATAAAAGTAACTCTAAACTGATCACAATACTTGGACAGAGCCAATTAGTACACTTATGAATGGAATATAAAACACTTCAAGTGTACAACCTTTTCTGTAGTCTACTTGCATGTATTGTTTAGTCTTTACATGTAGAACTGTGATTCAAATTCCATCTCGGTTTTTTTTTTTTGTAAATATGCTAAACAATCAATCTGTTTTCCCGGCCTATTCCAGCATACGATTGCCAAACAACTTTCTCATCAGATAACTGGGGTTCAGCAACTATAATAGTCGTATATATAATGAGACTAGACTTCTTGCAAAGAAGATCATCTGGACATTGGTTAACTGTTCATTCTCGGATTTGATGTTTGACGATACATGGTAGAGTTGGACAAAAATTATTTTATGTCATACGATTGAGAAGAACATAACTCTGGAACTTCTTTATCAATCATCCGCGTTTTTTTCATCATGGTAAAGGTAAATTCATTACCTGATTGGAAATAAATATTAGTTTTTCAAATCTTTCTTAAAAGGTAGATATGGCGCCTATTTCAACTATTGCGTTATTTATGACTCACACGGAATAACATGAAATAAAATCATAAAATACTAAAGCTGAGAAATTTGACATGTTCACGAAAAGGAGCCTGTGGTTTGATGATGTTCAATTTTCACTTCCTTTACTGAGCATCTTTCTGTTACAACATTTTTGATTCAATTTCTGTTGCAAGTAAGCTGCACGTTTACGTTTTTCGATTAATTTGAAGTTGATATTTAAGTTAATTAGAAATATTTTCTTAATAATTAGCTATTGGGTATTTTAGTTTTCTGTACATTTGTAATTTAGATGATTAAAAATATTTTCTGAACAAATTAGCTATTGTTTGTGTGTTTGTATGTTTGTTTATTTCTTCTTTATACTGTATAGCTATTGTGTTATTGTTGAAAATGGACGTAAGCCGTTTTGCAGGACAAATCATGGGGCGTCGTTGGCCAAGCGGTTAGAGCATTGGACTTGTAATCCTGAGATTGCTGGTTCGAACCCCGGCGCTGCCGCCTGCGCTACAAAAAGCCCAATAATAAAATGATGTCGTCTATCGTCAAATCAGAATCTCGGGGCCTCGAATCTGATAGGATGGACGTTAAACCTATGTGTTTAAATAATTGGTTTACGCTCGAAAAAGTTGGTGAAATGTAGAAATATATTCTACCCGGCCGACTAACAACTACAGATACAAATTTCAACTTAAGAACCCAATATCTTCCGAATTTTGGTGTTTTTTTAAATTGGAAAATGTATTTTTCAATACTCATTAGGCTATTTTATAAATACCAAATTTCAACATCTGGGCATGTGTAATATTTGGCTCAAAAAGTAACGTTTTCGGAATTAAAACTCACTAAGGGGATTTTTTTCAACAAACTTTTTGCCAGGATGATGTACAAGTTAGAGTCCTGCCAATTTTCTTATTTTTTTTGAAAAGTTGTCTCAAGGCCATTTTGCTATTCAGATTTTTATTTAGAGAAATAAATATTCATATGCGTCATCTTAGGTCAATTGCAAATATATATACATTAATCTATTTCATACGGAACGTATATTTACTGTGTTCGAGACTGCCTGTCATGTGAGTCTTAATAGTTATGTATATCATCTAGCTTCGAGCCTTTCAAAATAGGAATAGAAATAAGAAAATGAAAGAGCAGACTTAGAAAATAAAAGTTAAACTTGTCAAATGATATTCAGACATTTCAGAAACTTGGTTTGAATTGTTAAACTTCTATCAGATTAAAATGATTTCAATGAATATTTACTATCTTGTTTCTTTCCTGCGAATACACAAGGTTTGTTTGTTAAGACCCACCAAGGAATCGTCCGGGAAGTGCCTATGAATAATATCGGAGATACAGAAATGTTGTTGGTAAGCAAAGTGCGGGGGACTGAAGAGGTTTTCCCTATTAGGAAAGAGGCGTCTTCTTGGCAGATCAGTCTACTCCTCTACAATTACCCGAATGGGGTTTCATGAACAAAACATTGTATTTAAACCATTGGGCCGAATTATCAAACATTTACGATAAAAGTTACCTATTAATTTGGGAACCTTTTTGCACCCTTTAATATAAAGATTGATTGAATACAATTACCATTTCACTGATTTATTCTGAAAAATAGTCAATACTGAATAGAAATTCTGAAAAATAGACAATTCTGGTTTTGAGACAAGAACCTACAAAATATGTCGTGGGTTAGGAGATGTCCTAAAGTTTCTACTTATTTGTCTGAGATCTTGATGGTGTAGTACTTTAACAAAATGATACCTTTTGCATTTTGTTAAATTGCATGATACAAGGAAAGTACAAAATTTAAGGTTACTGAAGATGTAAACATAAACAACAATTCAACTGGTTTCAGAGTGTCCATAATTGTAGTCGCACAAAAAGGAACTGGCATCTGAAGTTAACTGGGCGTGGCAATGGTATTATTTATGCACAAATATGCATCTGGTGTTACATTATGCATCAGTAATTGTTTCGGATTTTCAAATATTGGTAAATCACATGGATTTGACTTAATGTATCGATATCTACTATATAAAGTACATTGCTGCCTATGCTAGGTTTCGGTGTTAATCAGTCGTAAAAACAATAGATTACCTATTTGGTTTAAATTATGCTTGCCAAATCCAGAATGATACTCACGACCAAATGTTACGTCTACAATCCTACCAATGCAGCTACATGTATTTACTGAAATATATTAACTAGCTTTCTCAAAGCAATGAAAAATTGTAGCATTTGACGGTTTAACTTAAAGGTGTTCGTTTCAGTGCAATTGGAGCAAAATCGCCTAAATGATCTCTCAGAGGGTTTGTCTAGGGAATGGGTCAATGTCTGATGTGAATGTGTGATGTGAAAGGATTTTGAGACATTTGAGAAACATAGTAGAGCATTGCTTGCCCGAGCAACAATACATTAGAAAGAAGTTTATACCAAATATTAGAGTCTCATGCATTTAAATTACAGACACGTCTTATGCTTTGCCAACTTTTAAAACCAAGTTTCTTATGTCATTTCAAGTAAAGGTAATAAAAGAAAAGCAAATATAAAACTTTTCGCTTCTACGATGTGCATTTAAAAATGTGCCTCGGCAATTTACCAGCTGACTATGTTTCCAACTCCGCTGTTCTTCTCAGCATCTTGAAATCAATTTCCGATATACCTGAGATGTGGGCTGCTAATATGGATCTGAAGTAGATATTTGAGCAAATAAAGTTGTTGTACAATGTCAATATAGAGGAAACCAACTGTATAGATATTTATCTAACAAAGTCTTGCTTTAATATCTTATTTATCTTTTAAATTCAGAACCTTAATTCAAAACACGTGTCTCTTTAACCTTGGTCATTGGTGATTTAGTTGACTGATAAATACAACTTTCAAACATATTAGACAGACATAGGAGTAGTTTTTTGATTTGATGATTTTGATGGGGTTTTTTTGTATTTTTTTTTTTTGCATCACGACAATATTTGAAGAAAAATGACTTGACTTGTGTATGTCGAACGATGTTCTTTAGGATGTCATTTTAATTTAATTTAATTTTGTAGCATGGTATTGACAGATATGTAAATAGGGTGAAAATGACCAAGCCGTGAATTGCGCTGGACGGTCACCGCTGTCTGAGCCTGTCTCTCACTTAGCAAGCCGACTTTACGGCTGAATTGCGCTGGACGGTCACCGCTGTCTGACCTGTCTCTCGCTTAGCATTAAATTTAAGAGGTTTACAAAGATCTGCCCAGCTACTTTGGAATCGGGAAAACGGGAAGGGCAATATGAATAAACAGGGGACGCACAGGAAATGTTACTGTCGGACATTGTGAATAATAATGAAGAGGTTCAACGTATTACTTAAGCAGTGCCCCCTTGAAAATTCATTTTCCCTACCATCCTGGGGGAATAGGGATCTAATGAATATATAATTATTATAGCTAAAATATTTTATAATAATGGACTAGCTGTCTGCAATAAAAAAGATACCAAGCTTTGCTATTTATTAGGATTGTTTTCTTTTATCATTGTGGCGTAACCAACAGTCCCTCAAAATAATTGTCTACATCCAGTTGCCTCCCCCCTCAAAAAAAAAAGGCAAATAGCAAACATTTCCATATACATTTATTTAAGCACACTATTGATGTAACAGTGCAAAATTTGGTCCTTTAATTGGTATACTTTTCAATTGTTTACACAAATATCTGAGAAAATTTCAAGAAACAATTTGGTTAGAATAGATCATAATCACTGAAATACTGTCTTGCCCCTGCTCGCCACCTCAAATGAAATAAATAATTGTCTACCCCAGTTGCCCCCTCAAAAAAGGGAAATATTAAAAAAAAATCCATATACATGAATGTAAGCACACTATTGATGTAATAGTGTAAAAAAGTTGGTCTTTAATGTGTTTACTTTTCAATATTTTACAAAATATCAAGAAATTTTAAGAAACAATTTGGTTAGAATAGATCATATTTTTAAGTTAAAGTTTTAAGGAATATTGCAAATTGTAGGCGATTTGTTATATAACAAACACTTTTGGGTGTACCTTTTTGTTTCTGAGCATCGCATCTTGAAATAATGTCTTGCCCCTGCTCACCACCTCAAATGAAAACATTTTTTTTTAAATATTTAGCACTAAGTTAAGAAAGTGGACATTAATTATTATCCCCATCGTGATAGAGATAACCATTTTAAAGATAGCATTCAAGATGCTGACCCAAGTTTGACTAATGAATTTTAAAACTGAGGAGACTTCACTCTGTTTGCTTGGTTTAAAGATAACGCAATATCCAAAATATGTGTTATCCTGCCCACTTCAAAATGCTCACGTGTCATTTTGACTAAACACAAGTACAAGTATGTTCTAAATAGAAAAGATACTATCACCGACTTGCAAGATAAAGGAATCGATTTTACCTCCTAGAAATAGGTAAGTAATTACTGTTGTTCTAGTCGTGTTTCTACGTTTAGACATGACGACTGTGTCACGTTCCGTATGGATTTGTGTCCATATGCATAGCCCTTCTTGTTACTTGTTTGAGGCGTAGTTTCAACTGCACATTTTGTGCTTATTCTCAAACGAAGTCGGAAGGGGCTTTCTTTAGGTTCCTCCAAACAATGTTGGCCAAAAATTACTAGCTTACTAGATTCTTACGATTTAAAGATATACATGTGACATGGTATAGCATAATCAGGCGGAACAAGGCAAGGCTAAAACATAAAAGACAAAAATAATGGGAATGGTGACATTTGTCAAAACTGAGTTTTTTTACAAATTTGTAGTGCTAAATATGATAAACACATTATGTGGAAATTCAAGAGTAAAATTGAAATGGGTAGGTATACAGGCTTGACATTAAATATGGAATATATTTTTCTGTTGGTTTCCATCTTGAATAATCCGCCATATCTCGGTATATGAAAACTCCAGGAATGTGTATTTCTTCAGATTTGTAGATATACATGTAAACTTTGAACTAAGACCCTTTTTGTGTATACCTAGGTGACACATAGAAAATGGGGAACTTGGTAACACAAAAAACCTCTAAAATTTGGGTCCAAACTCGTGCACCATAATACGGAATTACGGAAATTAAATTTGCCGTAGTTTACCTGGACGTTTGACATTCTACAAGGTTATTTTACATATTGTTAGTTACACATTATGACCAAACACTGTTTGCTATGTCATCCATAAGAAGCGTGCGGCGCGTAGACTTTCTATGCGGACATTCCAATAGTGATTGGATAGTTAGGACAGGTGTATCAGCACAAGTATCAAGCATAGCCTAATGTTACTCATGTACATGATGGTTTGATGTAACTTGTTGTTCATGGATGTGTTACTTTAGCCGAGAAGTCCTCAATAGAGTACATACCTGAAGATCTTAACAAACAGGGCAAGTGTCCAACACCATGATCTTCCTTAAAACAAGCTCGTATTAAGAACATTAGTAAACTCTCACTTTAATCAAAGTGGCGATCGTGCTAGGAAACCCCTGGAGAAAATATCTTGACCAAACACCTTTCCCAGCGACGCTTTGACTGAGCTACAGATCAATTTCCATTTTAAGTCCCATCAATGAGATAACGTTGTCTTCAGAGCTTAGATTAAATTTGTAATATACTGCCAAAATGGACGTATCTGGGCCGCAGATGTACAGAGAAGGGTTTTACTGAAGCGTATATGCTATCAACAATGTATCCAGAAAAAGGTAACATTTTCTTCTGGATGCTTAACATGCAGGTGGAAAATCGGTCATGATCACCTTGGAAGGCGGCTTCCATCAGCCACAGTAAAGATGCATTCTAGAAGAATTGGTAATGTCATTGGCTAGAGGCCTCTTCGGAAACAATTGTGTGCTCCACTATGACAACTTTCGCCCCCGTCGTGCTCGTACAATCCGGACTTTCCTGGAAGAACAGGGTGTTGAGTTCTTTCCTTGTCCGGCAAGATCTTCAGATATTAATCCTTTTTAATATAAGAACATTTGGGTTAAGAAACACGTTGGATTAACAGCATGTTATATTGATCCTCCGAGGTGAAAGAGTGCTGTGGGGCTGTTTTTGGTGCTTTGGATGAGATACCCGAAAAATCTCTCCAATAACAAATGGAAAGCATGCTATGGAGAGTAATGGCGTTGTACGCTTCTCAGTGAGAACAGAGCAAATATCTATTGATCAGAAAGTATCACTAACATTGTGTTTATCAGCTCTGTAGAGTTTCACATCTCTAGGTAACGTATCAAAGAAAATATGGCAAATTCATTTTCCTTTGTTTTATATTGCAGTGCACGGCTTTGGACCTACTTTTCAGAGATATTTGTACCTTCAAGTTTCCCATTGTCTCTGTGTCACTTCAGTGAGCTTGAAAGTACCCTTGGTTTGAAGTTTATAAGTGTAATTACAAACATGAGAAAGCACAAGTCTCCAGAATTAGTAAATACAGAGATATGGCGGGTTATTCAAGATGGAAACCAACAGAAAAAATATATTCCATATTTAATGTCAAGTCTGTACTTTTAAACAAATATTTGTTGATTTTTTTTAT
>JXSR01S041206.1:0-10748 GCA_000969725.1 Ophiothrix spiculata | reverse complement strand
TTGCAATAAGAAATATATGGTAAAATTAAAGTATTATAAAGTGAAAAAGGAATGTTAGAGGGCAAAATGGTACGAAATTTTTTAATAAAACAAAGACTTCTGGAAATTTGATTGGTTATTTTGGTAATGTGCTTATGCCAATTCAGATTTTGATCAATTGTAACACCAAGAAATTTTGAGCTATCAACTGGCTTAATGTCAGTATTGTTAATTGTAATTTTGATTTTGTTAGTTTTGTTGAAATCAGCTTCTTTACCATTTTCTTCCTAAATAAACCATAGTTTAGGGATAATAATAGCAAAATTTTGAATGTTGACCTATTTTTAACGCAACATCTAAAATTATAGGTCATAACGTCTTTAATCAGGTGTAACATTGTGCACGGTGATAGAGTAATAAAATAAACAACACACCCAGTGTTCTAAATTACATTTTCCTAATTTGATATCATATTGATGACATATATTACGCGTAGCTTATGACCAATAACCCGTTATTTGTAATGACGCTTTAAAGTCGGGATCCCCAGCCCCAACCCTTCCTTACTTTTTGGGAGTAAATATTGTCACCTGTAACTTCCACAATTAGTTGAAATCAGCTTCTTTGCTATTTTCTTTTCTAAATAAACCCTAATTTAGAGATAATAGTAGCAATTTTGACCTATTTTAACGAAAAATCTCGATTTTTGGGACATAATGTCTTTGGTTAGGTATAATTTTATACAAGGTGATAAAGTAACAAAATAAACCAACCAACCAGTGTTTTAAATTACATTTCCCTTTATTTGATGCCAAATACGACATACTTTAGGCATAACTTTGGGCAAATGACCCCTATTTTTAATGACACCCCTATTTTTAATGACACCCCGAAAAATAAGGTTCCCCAGCCCCTACCCTTCCTTTTTTTCCCTGTAAATATTTACACCTATACCTGCTATAATCAGTTGAAATCAGCCTCTTTGCAGTTTTTTCTATATGAAAAAAACCTAAAATATGGATACTACAAAGGAGTTAGCATATATGAAATATTTATATGCTCTTGCGTTCTGCTTTAGTTTATTTACGTGGACTATCGCCCTCATTTTTCTCGAGTATTCATCGACTTCTAAAGCTTAGCGCCGTCTCAACTGTTAACTATATGTGATGTAGACTTGCTCCAAGTCTCAGTTGTTCTTTATTCTCAAGCTTGAACAGTTTTCTCTGAAAGGTAAATTCCCACTATCCATGCTTAAACAGTAACTTACACCAAGGCCCGTATGGGCAACCTCGGCATAACCTCTCGCAAATTTGACAAGGTCAAAGAAGGTCTTCCTAAAAAGGTACAAGAAAGTCCACAAAGATAACTACCATCACCCAATCCCACCTCATCCCATATTTTTCAAGGCAATGAAATCATAAAAGTCAACAAATTGGAAATTAATGTTCCCTCCAATATGTTTACTGTTTGAAAATCTTACACTTCTAAAACAAAAATGTTTTCCTGATTGTGGATCTAGATACCAAACCCCTAATATTTCTAAAGAAGAATAAAAAAAAATCCAATGGAAATTGAAAAACAAAATGTTCACTAAAAATTCTTTCAGTGATTGCCCAGGCAAATTCCACAAATCTGTACACAAACCATCAAGTTCAGTCAAAAAACCAACATCAGAGGGAGGTATGCCATCAGGCTGTGCCATGAACATTGGGAGTAGGAATTATTAAAATAATACTTATACACAGATCATGTCGATTTTGACAGGAATATGGAAGTAGGTCCACAGCCTGACGCCTTGGTGCAAGGCTATATGTGATGGCTCACCCCGGGAAAAAAACTCAGAAAGGGGGGACTTTGCAAATAATATAAGTTTTGATTTTATCATTTCATCTGTTACAACATTTTGTAAGCTTTCAAATGACACCTTACTTGTTGAAATTGATTAAGGCGATCAAATTTTACAACAGAAAATCTGCTCAAAATTCTTATTACTTTCTTTATTTTTTGCTGCCTATTTTCACCAGTTTCTCGAAAAGTGTTCTGTCGCAAAGTCCCCCTTTTCGGGGTGAGTCATCACATATATAGCAACAGCTAGCCTGTCTGTTGAAAATTGTTGACTGTATTTTATAAAAGCAGCTCTACGTGACGATAGGTATTGCTTACAGACGATTAATAGATAAAAATCGACCTTTGTCACTTTCTCTTTAAATTGACTACAGAAAAGCTGAGGCCTAAAACGATACGATGATGATAATGATATCGAATGTGAATTTGCGTATGGTATTTTTGGTCAGTAATTCATCACCTAGGCCTAAATAAATTACATGTGAACTCAACCCTGCCTTACACACTAGCTTGTCTGGTTGCTTTTTGATAAATGCTCAATTGTTACCAATCGAATTGTAGAGATCTGCTCATGTTCTGCTCGCAGCGTTCATGTCTACTGTTATTGTATTACACTTTCATTATCTTGTCATCTGTTTCACCCTGTATATTTAGTTCCTATCAAGCCTGTGTCTCGTAACTATGTAGGCTAACTATAATAGTAAAGGAAAGTTCTTTGACTTGCTGACTGTGAATTTGTCATATTGTGTCAATATTTATACTTTCATGCTCAAATTATTAGTTGGTATTAGTAATACTGCTTTAACGATGATGAAAATGTTACTGTTTTGGAGTTTAGCTTTTTCCTGTCAATGTTGTTTTGCATGGTCGCGTGAAGAGTCTGCAGTTGATGGAGCTACCGACGCCATCAGGGGGTACTATCATGCGTGGTGGACCATTATTCCTGTATTAAAAGATACAGTGAGAGAAATGTTACCTGGTAAGAGGACGGACTCCCAAAGATCGACGGTTAAGCTTACCCTGGTAGAAATCGAGTACAATTCTAGTACAAATCGAGTACAATTCTAGTACAAGATCGGAATGTGCACATTTGGAGCATCATTCGAGTACACTTTAAGTACAAATTGTTTGTTTAAAATTACAAACAATTTGTACTAGAATTGTACTTAAAGTATACCCGAATGATGTTCCAAATGTGCACATTCCAATCTTGTACTAGAATTGTACTCGATTTTCTCCAGGGTACGGACACTATGTGGTCCATAATTGATCCTTAAGACCTGTACCTATATGCCACAGTGAAACAGGTGTATTGAGAATCTGATTCAAAGTACTTCGTGCATGCTTCAAATTTGTTGCATGCCTGCACCGTTTTCGATTTGAATGTTGAAAATGTGCGCGTTGCGTTGCAGGCTGCCTTCATTCAATCAGTACCTGTTCCATCATAAGTTGCTTTTAGAGATTCTCAACTTTCCTGCTTTGTGTGGTAATAGCTTTTGCTCTTATCATACCACTAAATTTTACAATTCTTTAAAATGTTCCTATTTTTGGTCAAAAACATTCGCCATAAATTACTGCCGTAATCCACAGACCAAGATCATGTTTGTTAGGTGTTGTTCCCAGATAGCATGTTTTGTTGAAAATCAAATCTGAAATTTGCACACCTCCAAGTCATTTTGATATTTTTGATGTTGAAAAAATCAATTTTTCTTTTCACGATTTTTACCTTTTCCTACAGCTGATGGCTTGGACTTGGTAGATGTTTCAATACCAGAGTTTCCATCGGAGCATCATCCTGTTTTCATGGAAATTGGATATGAAATGGACTCAGGTCCTATTGGATTAAAACCGTTTTGGATGGATTTTGAAGAATATAAATTTGACATCCCTTTCGTAAAGGCTGTTGGTTCGAATCCATCTACGTACAGATGTATTTCCATTAAATCTGAAAGATGTTCTCTATATGCCAACGTCTCTGCTAGCTGAATCGTCACGGTTGTCGTACAATTTGAATGCCAGTAAAGCAGATACAATCACGATGACCGACTCAGGCTATTTCATTCAAAAAGGAAATCTGAAATTCAAAGCTGATTTTAAAGCTGATGATGATTGGGAAAGCTACGGGCCACGGTTCAGCATCATGGAAAAGATAGTATCACAGAGATGGTTTGGAAGATGGGAAAGCCGCTCCAAATCTTGCGCTGATCATCATTATGACTTGGAGACGATTAAATTCCGCTCTGCCTCTGGGATAATTCTCGCTAATGAAGGGATTGTTTCTCCGTATTTTCCTTCCGATGAGATTAAAGTACCTAGCCTTAATCAAATTCCGTATGGCGCTGTAGAGGTTTACGCAAACTTTACAATTACATCGGCGTTTGACTGCCTGCCTTGAACATGACTCAAATGATTTAGATTTATCTCGGAGCTGACGAAGAATAACTAATAATATTTTTCAAAAAAAGTTAACAATCAATTAATATAAGTACAAACTAAACGGGAAGCCGAACTTATAGGATGTCTGGGAAAACACCAAAAAGTGTGAATAGAAATGAAAGAGTCACAGGAGTTTAAAAAATACGTTCATCAGCTAGTTCCCAAAGTTCAGATTTTACTTGGGCACCCTTCGTGAACATTTATATACTTCATAGGGTTAAGTAATTTATTCCTTAAATATAATGATATTTATCAAAAAAATAAAGTTGCTCAATAGGAAGTTTTGTTTCATTTTGTTTCAAAGCAATGATTGTTATGAAAAGATATAGTATCACAGAGATGGTTTGGAGGATGGGAAAGCCGCTCCAAATCTTGTGCTGATCATCATTATGACTTGGAGACGATTAAGGTGTTTGGTCCATGGGAGATCCGCTAGAGCAATTTTTGTACAAATCGGCATGAATGATATTGTATCGATGTAGAACCGATTTTTAAAATAAAAATTGGGGGGTACGGGACTTGTTTTTGCATGAGAGTCTGTTTAAAAACACCATTTTTGGAGGTTTTGGGGGACAAATTAGTACAGGGGTCTATGGGAAATGTGGCAAAAGTGAAATTATTTAGTGTTGATTCAAAAAATCTGCTCGAGTAATTTTGTTTAAAAGTTGCGCACAAGTATGTTCTTTCAAATAAAAAAATAAAAATTGGGGGTCACGGACCTAATTTTCTAGAAAAATACTAAAATATGGCCATTTTTAGCTTCAAAACACTACTCAGAGAATATGCGCATGCGTATTGCGGGACTAACCAACTCGGAAACTGGCGCGTACTGGTACGCGTGAACGGCGCGTGGACCAAACGCCTTAAATTCCGCTCTGCCTGTGGTATAATTCTCGCTAATGAAGGGATTGTTTCTCCATATTTTCCTTCCGATGAGATTAAAGTGCCTAGCCTTAATCAAATTCCGTATGGCGCTGTAGAGGTTTACGCAAATTTTACAATTACATCGGCGTTTGACTGCCTGCCTTGAACATGACTCAAATGATTTAGATTTATCTCGGTGCTGAAGAAGAATCACAGATAACATTTTTCAAAAAAAGATAACAATCAACTTAATACAAGTTCAGACGGGAAGAACTTATAAATACGGAAATATGTCTGGGAATACCAAACTATCTGAACAGAAATGAAAGAGTCACATATGAGTTAAAAAAATTAGTTCACCAGCAAGTTTCCAATGATCAGACTATACTTGAGCACCCTTCGTGAACAAAATTCATTTATATACATCATAGGGTTAAGTAATCTATTCCTTAAATATAATAATACTGCTCAAAAAAAATAAGTTGCTCAATAGGAAGTTTTGTTTCAAAACAATGATTTTTGGGATTTTTTTTTTTTTTTGTTGGGGGGGGGGGGCAAAAACTGTAGTATATTAAATTCGACTTTTCAATAGGAGAAAATCCTGGTGTAAGATAATGTTTTAAAGATAACAATAACTTTTTCTTTATCTCTTTTAATTTAATTTTACTTTTTTTTGCAATATTGTTTTAAAGATTATTTTCTTTGATTTCTTCTATTTAACTTCACCGGTGTAATTTTTGTTCACTACCCCGGTCCCAGGCCCAGGTATCCTTTATACAAAATGGTTCAAATAATATCATGAAAAACAACTAAAGGTATTGGAATAATAACCTGTCAGTACTTGTCCTGATATCAAATCTCAGAAACCCCTTTTAAATTACTATAATGACAATATCAAAGATGTTTTTGCTTTTATTCGAGTACGGGCCTTTCATTTGTATTACCACTTCATATAAATAAGACCATTTTGATCTAGGTTCGAATGTTTATCTTTAAAAGTCATTTACTATCAACCTCCTTCTCCTCCTCCTCTTTCTCGTCCTTCTTGTCGTCGTCGTCGTCCTCCTCCTCCTTCTCCTGCCCCTCCATCTTCTCCCCATGTTCTGATTTCTTAATCACCAGCCGCCTTCTTCTCTGTTGTCTCTTCCTTTAAAAGCTTCTAAAGAACTATTATATAGTATCAGAAGTATTCTTTTTTTTTCTTTGCTTTGGAAATGATATCAAAGTGCCAATTCTTTCAACGTGCATAAACATGTAAAGTAAATATTGACAGTTTCAGTATTTATACCGTAATTGTCCCATTTTCAGGTCTCGTCAAGTCTACCTGTCCATAATGCCTTTCATCATTGCGTTGTTTCACATCTGGCCATCTCGCTTTCAAGAACCATGCAACCATCTGTTTTGCTTCCCGTACAGGAGAAGTATAAATTTGCGCTTCAATTGCAACCATTAACCGTGATTGATCTTATTCGCGAGATAAAAACGCAAATTGTCGACTAATTAATAAAAAAACACATAATCAAATTGACAGATGAAACAATAATTCAAAAATTTCTCAATTTCTAAATCATACAGTAAAAGTATAGTTATAAAAATATGACTTATATTTTGTCTGCTTCCTTCTGATGAGAGGAACATGTTGGTGAGGGTTTGACCAATTTTGAAATGTTACCCATTGTTTTGGTAGCCATTTTGTTTAATGCAAATTAACCAACTTTGACAAGCCTACATTTCCCTACATTTTGGATATGTTGTTTGGGAGGTCATCAACAGTTAACATGGTTAATTTCAACCAAAAAATCCCGTGTTACAATTTTGTCTACGTCAATTTCGTCAAATCAACATATTTACTAGCATAATGCAACGAAATGGCAGATATAAAGCCCTCCATGGAAAACTCATCCAATCGAATGCTTTGATGTCATAAAACAATAGCAGATACCTAGTTGGTATATATGATACTTTATATAGTTTGTGATACTTATAGCTAGGTTGCAGTAAGCAAAACGACGCTCAAGATTTTAAGGTTATGTTTGAATTGATATTGTTATAAC
The DNA here is from genome assembly GCA_000969725.1 of Ophiothrix spiculata. Classification (NCBI taxonomy): domain Eukaryota; kingdom Metazoa; phylum Echinodermata; class Ophiuroidea; order Amphilepidida; family Ophiotrichidae; genus Ophiothrix; species Ophiothrix spiculata. The sequence goes on along the minus strand of JXSR01S041206.1, from coordinate 3,570 downwards.
TTTCGTTGATTAATTAAACTAAAAGAAATGTTCAGCTTATCGCCTCCATCACTTTAGTACAATCAGCGGCGCGTCGTTTTCTAATTTTTCCAATTTACCGGTTGGACTATTTTGAATAAGATTTCTTTTCACAACCAGCATTAATTGTTACTTTTGACTAAATCCTCAAACGACCTCATATACAAGTAACTCTCTTTTTCTGGTTGTTTCATAGCGCATGAACTCCTAAACTTTTCTTTTTTTTGTTCAGTGTACTCGTTTGACGGCCTCATTCATCATAACGTCAGTTTCATTATAGTTCTGTTTTGTGTTTTGTGTGACGTTCCAATTGCAAGCAGCCCACACTGGTGACGCGACCGAGTGGCTGATTGCTTATAGCTTTTTCTGACAGCTCAATTTGAAATCAACTTAGTGTATTGCACTCTTAAAATACTTAGTAAACAAGATTCCATGTAGCTGATAGACAGTTTCATTTTCATTCAGAATTTTTCTCATGGTGTCTAATTTTCACCATGTTGTAAATTGTCATTCTAAAATGTATATTTTCGTTTAATATTTTCACATGGTATAATATTTATTATATTATATAACTCATACAAAGATTCTTGTCATTTGATTGGTTAACAGGCGTTCATCAGTTTTTACTCATTTGCAAAAATGCATTTTGTATTTTCCATTGCACTCAACCAGTGCAAATGAAAAATCAAAAATGCACTCTGTTGTCTGTGAATGCATATAGTTGACTCTATAGATCTTTCAAAATAAAGGCCTTAGAAGTGAATGCATCAAATGACAAGAATCTTTACATGAGTTATGTAAAACAAATAATGAATGTGCAATGGAAGTATTCTCATTCGATGAAAAATGAAATGTTCCATTTAACGAGGCGAAGCCGAGAAAATATTCTTACCATTGCACTTAACATTCATTATTTGTATACCATTTTTACCATCATCTCAAAGAACGATGGAGCGATTATTAGCTTGTATGATAAGATCCAATTGTTAGAAATTAATCAGAGTGGAAAAAGTATCACCATTTCATAAATTTTGCATGATGTGGAAAATTTAGAATGGAAATATTCATTCAGAATGAAATCTAACACCATGTTAAAAAATTTACTCCAAAATAAAAATTATGAATGAACTAGTCGACAAAAATGACGAAGTGTATCTGGCGTTTTAGTTTTGGTTGGAAAACATTAATTTAATAATGATATCAGAGATCAAACTTTAACATGTAAAGCGATGTTATTTGGTGATATAAATGTTTTAAGAGTGTATGTATACCTTCTTTTAGGATAAGGTTATTTCATGAAAGTATTGTGTACATGTTGTATTCTAACATTTGCCTGTGGCTTAAAATGTCCCTATAAAATTAGTTTTAACCAAGTTCTATATAGATTCCATTCATATCACTCTACCTGGTGGTTGCTTGAAACGCCACTCCCTATTCATTAAAACTTTCTCTTTTACAAAAGAGTTTTCACAAAGCACCGACCTTACACATAGAACAGAAAATACACACAAATGGACCGCCTTTGTAATTCGCCATATTGTTACATTCTTGATCTTAATGCACTTGAGTCAATCCATTTCAATTAAATTATCCGGATTGTATTACCACAAAGTTTACAAGAGCAATAGGTATATGAAACATAGTAAGGATATAACTGAGAACCTATTCAAACTATCCTGGTCAAAGTAGCCACCGAAATAAATTTATACTGCTATACACATGATACACGTTGATCCTTTCCTAAGCTTAATCAAAATAACATGGCTTATACCACACATATATTGCGATAAAATATAAATCCACATGATTGGCCATATATATACAATTTCCACCACTAAATCTATCCTTAAGGTATAGAATTCAATTGAAATAAAAACAAGTGAAATTTCTGCTATTGCCGCGTACAAGCGATTGGTAGATAGTCGCACCCTATTGCAGGTGATTCTTACTGTAACCAGGTCTCGGCTCATACAATTCAAACACTCCCCTCGAGTGTTCTTCGTAGGTTCGGTTACAACTTAAATCAGCCCTTAAATAACCTTTAAGCTATTATATTACAAAATTGCAATCTTAAACTTGAGCTGGTTTTAATATGGCGCTGCATTGTGTCCCATAACAACTGATTCAATAGGGGAACATTCAAGTGCAAACAAAACCACGTGGCAGGGCTTTCATCGGTTGTTATTTAGGGACGGCTAAAGTTTCGCCCTTTTCTTACAATATGTTTTGAATTAGAACCTTCAGAAAAATACACCCCAACGACTTCTTTACAAACTTTGTTATCAATTCTTTGATACCATAGTTTACCATGTTTGAAATCTTGTAAGCAAATAGAGTTTGTAAAGACTTAACCGATTTGAAATGGTTTTGCCAATTTTGATCAAACAGATATTTTGAAAAACGCTTATTTTAATTTGATACTCTGATAGACATGATAGAATTGTTTATTCAAAACTTATTTTCAGAGCAAGTAAGTTCCTTAAGGTTAGAATATCATCACAAAATGAAATTAAACAATTATATAAACTTGAACTTTTATGTGTAGACATGTTGTCTCCGTTGATACCAGTATATCGTGTTCTCTTTGTCCGTACAGCAAATGTGCCGAACATATTTTTACCGGCATGATATTACAGATTTTTTATCATAGACACTTACATCCGCTTTAAGGCTACGGTCCCTAGATGGGTGCCATTTTTGCCAACGGCATCTTTACTGCAACTTTTTACCTACTTACACATATCAGAATAATACAATTTTTGGCGTACATATGTAATAGAGTCTCTAGTTTATACATGGAACTTTACTAGTGATTTCACGTCCATTATCAAGGTCAAAATTACGTCAATAAACTACTTCGAAAAATTTACACCTTTTTCGCCGAAACCTTAAAATTTTATGATGTTCGAACGATTCCCCTGTTTTCAAATTTAGACAGATTGTAGGCTTGATACTTTTTATTGAATTAAAAAAAAATTATAAATGTGTTGTGTTGATTTGGAGTGATAATGTAACAAACCCGCGTTGTTTTGCCCGAAAAAACAGGCGTGAATTATGACTCTGAGTTCGCCCTGTTTGAGCTGTGAATAGCCTGATTTTAGTATCTACATTATCTACATTTTGTCTGATATACGCATTCGCATAATTTACTTACAAATCGAGCATTCCAATGAGGCAAAAATTGCAATTTTTATGTAAACAAAAGAAAAATACGGCATTCTAATGTTTATGTTTTAGATTTTAGTTCACGATCTCAACAATGCTTTGATAGCTCAGCAGTAGAGCGCTCGCTTCGTAATGCATGACTAACTCCTGCCATAATCCATGGTTCGAGTCCCCGCGAAGGCAGTGGAAACTATTTATCTTTTCATGATAAAAAAATAGTTAGGATTCACATTTTCCTGAGCATGTGGATTCCTCGTACCCTTAAACATGGCAAACTACTTATTTTACTGTATTACTTGCCATGCTTGCATAGTATGTTGTTAGCACGCTTTATATAAATCATATAAAATAAAGAGTACAGCATGATATTTGCAAGATCGGAAGCAC
>JXSR01S041205.1:0-10118 GCA_000969725.1 Ophiothrix spiculata | reverse complement strand
GATTGCACCAAAACGCAAAACAAAGCGACCCCGGGCATTTGGGTAATTGTTTTTTTACATCCTTTGCGGTCATTTTGACGAAAACAAATCGAGGGTACCACCTAAGGTGGGGTTATGGTAGGCCATCAAAGTCGGCGGGTATGGGGGTGGTTGCTGCATGCTATTGACTTGAAACTTACAGAACTTGTTGATTCCTTCATCTATTAGCAAAAAAATCGACGAAAATCGGACATTTAAAGGTTTTATAACGATTTTTTGAAAAAGTGGCTATTTTTGCCGAAAGTTGTTTTTTCGGTATGGAAATACTTTGTAACCATGTAACGTCATAATTACGTAACGCCTCGACCGATTTTCATGATCTTGGTATCAATGGAACTTTTTGGGGTTCCAAGTTCAAAATCACAGGGAGACGTGTTACAGAAAAAGGCTTAGGAAGACGAAGGTTTATAAATATAAGCAACGTGATTGATAACAATGGCATACTTGTTTAGTTACCAAGGCTCAATTAGTCAAGACGCACATGACCATGCATGAACAACATTTATACCAAAAGACGAGTAGTCTGATTGGTTAATAAGAACGATCTTTGCTTGTTCACTCGTCATCACTATCATCATGAAGAAACGGCGATTTAATCAATCTAAACAAACATAATTTTATCTGTTTTTGATCATTTATCTGCATTTGAAAAGTAAAACGTGAGTTGTAAGTATGTGTGAACGGTGTTCATGTCTTTTATATGCACGAACGCTTGATTTTTAGCTCCAGGGTGATACATTACGTTAAACCAATTTCGGACAAAATCAAATGTTCATGCATAAAAATATTTTGAACCCATAATTTTCTTTTATCTAGCTTTTCTTTATGAAATACTCTACTCTTACCGTTCATTTTAGTACAAAGAGGCTTATTTCAACTATATGGTAGAAGTTACCAAAATGCTTGGTGTTTCTAATTCGACAGCATTGACAGAGATGCAAGCAGTCTTAGATTTTGAAACACAATTAGCAAATGTAAGTACTTTCCGACACCCGATAGCGATATACCAATTTCTATTACAATTCTATAACAAGCAAATTTTGTTTGTAATAACCTTGTCTTGGAGCTTAAAAGAATGATGGTATCCTAATTAAAATTCGTGATAACAAGCCCTGTCTAAATACATTATTGGGCAAAAACATCCTAATCCCTTGTCAATTCGCTTGTATTGTGCGCTAAATGCGTTATAGCATTAACCTTAAAGGCTCATGCTATAACACATATTTAACATAGGCCGATAATATAAGTTAGTATTTATATTATTATCCTTATTTTGTTACTTATCCATGTTCAGAATGGTCAGATGGTAGCCAGGATAACTCAAAAGGAGATCCACGAAGCCATTAGCGTTTTTTATATATATTAAAGTTGCGACTTTGAACCTTCAGCACTGGAGTCGTGTGCTTTAAAATGATTTGACTAATTTGATTGCATTGTACAATCTCGTAAAATCTGAGATGTGGATAGCCTTTGTCAAAGACCTAGGAATATGTCCACATACCAATGAGCGACAGAGGCGCAAGTTTAAAGCGCCGAACATGCCATTAACGTTTTTTAATTGTAACCAGTTTCATAGTCTGTAAAACATTGTACATGGTGGAATTTCTTGAGGTGGGTCAAAAATGTGTTACATGGTCAAAATGGTCAAAAAAAAACCATTTTTTGATATGATGTTAATATTATTGATCTCTTTCAATTCAAGTAACTTTTTAGCCAAATATCACTTTTGTTTTAGCATAATGAGCTAATTAATGGTTAATTACTCCATAGACGGCAATGCAAACTGTAATTTTCAAACGCTTTTTTCTCAAAATTGCCTGTTTTTACTAAAGCAAGTCATAAATTGGAATTATCAATGGTACACAGTTCATTTTTTCAGGATATGTTATAAACACTTTAATAGTTACTTTGATGCATTAAACTTGAAACAGACCCCTTAGGGTCTTGTGTTAATGAACTTCAATTAATTAGAGGCGGGCTATACAAGGGGAGATAATGATGTTTCAAATCATTATGTCCTAATTCTTATTTGATGCAGCTTGATCCCCTTAACACCAAATTTGTCAAAATCGGACACAAAATGAGAAGGCGCTGCCCAAAAAACTGATCGAGGGGGGAGGGGGTCTGAGGAGGGTTTAAAAATGATAAATTTGCCAATTACTGTAATTATATACCAAATTTTAGCCATGTTGGTGACTATCTGTATGTATTTGAGGTCACGGAATCCATTTGTGAATGTTCCAGCAGTGTCAAACCTTCCGAAATGTTGATATTGTCTCAATTTGGCTATCTACCGCATCCGTAGGCACCACCACCCTTGTACTGCCAAGTTCAAACCATTGTCTCTCTTAAATTATGTAACCCATGAAAACCAAATTACTGCCACAAATAGCACAATAAACAAGTCCATGGGACAAGGAGTAGTGAATTAACATCAAATTAAGTTGGAGAACCCATGAAAAAATGTAACAACATCACCTTTTTAGCATACCCACCTAATGACATGCCACCACATGTAGATTATACTCGAGATATATCAAGGGTGTATATTTCAAAACTTTGGCTTTTCTTTTTCAATCATAAGGTTACAGTTCCGGGTGAAGAAAGGCGTGATAACGAAGCGATGTACAACCCCACAACTATAAAAGAACTGACGGAGAACTATCCCCAGGTAATTAGTACAAACCTAACCCTAAAACTAACCCTAACCCTACACCTTAACCCTTACCCCATCCCTAACCCTAAATTCATCCCTAACCCTAACACTAACCCTAAACCCTAACCCTACAATTCTGGATGGGACCAAAAGTACACTTGGTCCTTCTAATTTTTTGACATATTTTCAGTTTGATACATTGTTTAATTACCCAGTCATGTAGTTCATAAGAGTTTTTACATCCCACATTTTGCAGATAGATTGGATCAGATATTTCTCAATGCCAGCTGACATTGGACCTCTACCAACCACAGAGAAAATTATCAACCAATCCCCTTCTTACATAAGAAATGTAGCACGAATAGTCGACGAAACCCCGAAAAGGTACAATCATTGCATTGTTATTGTATATATGTTAGGTAAAATTATAGTAACAGATTTACTAAAACAAAAACGTCGCATAGTCATAGAGCTTTTTTCTATTATAAAAATATGGACATTTAAAAAAAAAATCAAATTGTTGCTCAAGGGGAAATTTATGTGGATCCAACATCAGAAAGTGCTTTGACCCCAATTGTGGATTGTCATAACAAAATCTGGGAGCTTCAATGTTTTTTTTTCAGTGAAAACAATTGTGACCGTCCATTTCAGACGAGTCGTAAATGCAGCAAACTTCATTTTGCGCTACAGGTGAAAATACATGTTAAGGTCGTAATTTGCCGAAATTGATTTTTTGAAAGATTCACATTCCATGTGCTTACTTTAAAGCACTAGAAAAATTTCATGTCAAGAAAATGATGGGAAATATGAAATATGTGTGTATATTATGAGGACAATCAACAGAAAATATACGGCTTACTGCATGAACTTTGAACGCTTTTATCTCAGTTATACATTTTACTCCGTGACAATCTTTGACGGACCATAACTTGACTTCTGGAAATCAAGTGAAGTTCATTGAGGTGTCATGTTAATCCTTATAGCATGGTCTTTGCAAATATTTAAAAAAGTGAAAATGACAAGAGGCTGTATTTGCGGCTGGTTTTAAATTGACGGTCTCAAGTTTGGTCATTGATAAAGTACTTTAATAGATTTTAAAATCAGACGGACGATACCAATATTTTTTTGTTGGGGGTGGGGGGGGGGGCATAAATTTCATGCCTAATTTATGAAAACCCACTTCTCAGAAGATTATTTTGTAAAATGTGACTCATATCTGCCGAATGTATGTTGGCCTACAAATATTTTACTGACACAAATATTTTCGATCACAATTTTGTTAGTTAAATGTGATTTTGAATATGCTAATTTTACACATATACGGTATTAGCATTAAATCGGCATGAACACTAATGCCGGAGGGGAAAACATTTTCTCGTGTTCAAACGATGTTAAAGTATGTGCATTGCTATTTACAGAGTTGTTGCTAACTATATATTGTGGAGGATAGTCATGGACAGAATTCCAAGTTTAAGCCAGCGATTTAGAGATGCCGAGCAAGTGTACAAAAATTTCATGGGAGGCACCAGTTCAGTAGCTGCAAGGTGGCGAGATTGCGTCAACTATGTCAATCGCGCTATGGGGTATGAATCGGGAAGAATGTATGTTGAGGTCAATTTTGCTGTGGACAGTACAAAAAAGGTAAGGTTCATTTCGTCATGTGAGTGCAAGAAAGTCGTATCTCCATTGGCTGCCCTAAGTTATATCTTTTTTGCAACTTGTCACAAGAATGTGAAAAATCTCTCACAATTTTAGTGTCTTATGTCAGTGGTTCTTGAAATGGTTCTTCAGGTGACACGGTCACCTGAAGAACCCTTTCAAGAACCACTGACCCAAGATTGGAGATTAGACAGTGTGCAATCCAAATTTATGACAAATGGCAGCTATTGCATATACTACTTTCTTGCACTCACATGACGATTTAATGCTGCAAAATAATGCTATTGAAGAAAAAATCAAAGCCTGGAAAATCAGCTTCGTTAATATCAGATATTATACATTCATCAGTAGATTTGTTTAATATGGTAAAACGGGAAGTGATAATGGTTTATAACTTTTTACCCACATTTTTGAAAAACTTCATTTGTTGATTCAAAAAGTATTAACACCTTATGAAAATGTGTTTTTGTTGAATGTTGCGTTCTTTTCTTTCGGTCATTTGTTTCTTTTATTCGTTGTTTGTATTTTAATGTTTTCATTTCAGGACCAAAAAAAATATATAATAGGATTTTTCCTCATTTTTTGTTTGTATTTTGATTTTTGAAATATTGCCAAGTATTGTCAAAAAATTGAGACTTTAGGGGAAAAATTATTTTACTTAAGTTGATCTATGTTTGGTAATACTTTTAAGTATTAACAACAAATAAAAGCGTAAAGATTTATTGCAAAATTTGTATACCCTTTTCCACACACGTAATGTGTTAATGTTACTTAAATTAATAGGGTTACTTATATATAGCTGAACTAAAAAATGGTAACCAAAACGGAAATTAAAATATGTTAAAGACCAGTATAAGTCTTGTAATTGCTGATTTGTAAAAAAAAAAGGAAGTTCAGTTTAAACCATACAAATAGTAAAGTGCTCACCCCCAAATGAGGGAGCTTAATATAGTTGTAGTATATGGACTATCATCATGATACACAGTGTTTGACAGTAGTTTTGTAAGGACCAAAAGGCCTTCACTCATCAGAAACACATTGAAAATGAACTCGCAAAACATTTTCCTAACCATAATTAAAGTTATAAAATATACATTTTTTTTAAATATCATATTAAGTCTTGATTTTTGTTTGTTTTGTAGTTATTGGTATTTTTGTTTGTTTGTGTTTCTTATTAACTGCTGTTATTTAGATGGAGGTAATGATAGCAAATTTGAAGACTGCATTCAAGGCTATGTTGGAATACAATGAATGGATGGACGAACCAACAAAACAAAGTGCAAGAGAAAAAGTAACTGATGTCTCATAAGTAGTGGATACTCTATACTCTTAAAAAGAAAGGATCAAATTGATCCGATAAAGTATCAAATATGAGCTTACTCTTTTTCGGATCAAATTTGAGGAGAATTTGGATCAAAATTGATCCGGAAAAGGGTAAGCTCATATTTGATACTTTATCGGATCAATTTGATCCTTTCTTTTTAAGAGTGTAGTATGTATTGCCATACTATATAGTTGACGTTTCTAGTATACCGCATAGTATATTTGGTTTTCTTTTACCCTCGTCTAACGAGGGGGGGGGGAAGGGTATTACGAGCATTTCCCTGTTGCTTAAAAACACAAACGCAACTGGCCAAAAATATTTAACTAGTCTCTCCTACATAAAAAATGGGATATCATGTTAGGTGGTGTGTGGGGGTGGTTGGGGGGGGGGGGGGGGGTTGGTGTGTGTTGGTGTGGGAGGGGGGTAATTAGGTTTAAGAGTTACGCGTAGGGAGAGTCTTTTGAGGCCCCGAAAAATGTAACAGCTAATGAAAAAAATATTGCATGCTTTGGATCTTATACTTACAAAATAAGTGGAAATTACCATGTCCTTTACTTATTAATTTATTTGCAAAAAATGCCGATAAATTCTGATAACTAGAACTTTTATAGCAATATTTTGAATATTGACCTATCTTTCGCTATAATAGTAATAGTGATTTTTCTTCCCGGAAATATGTTATAACGTCATAATTACGTAACGCCTGGCCAAATTTAGTGATCGATATCGTTAGAAGCATTGGTGGCAAACACAAGTTCATATTGTTTAAATAGAATGTGTTACAAGAATATTTTGATAAAAGATGATTAATCTCAAGTTTACCTAGTTTTTGTTTTTATTTTTTCGAACAGATTAACAATGTCGGATACCCGGGTCGGATACCACTTTTTACACTTTGTTTTCAGTAAAATATTTTTAAACCAGAAAAACGACCTGCCGAACTCTCTAAATGCAAACAATTTAAATGTATATTCACTTCATTGTAATAATTCTTTATGAGTAATTTATTTTCTTATTTCACACTATTTTTTAACGCTCAGTGTGACGCCATTCGTGAACACATTGGCTATCCTGACTGGATAATGGAAGATGCAACACTGAATGAGTATTACTCCAAGGTAATAATCTGTTAAGGTGTCTGGTCCACGCGCCGTCCACGCGTACCAGTACGCGCAAGTTTCCGAGTTAGTAAGTGCCGCAATACGCATGCGCATATACTCTGAGCAGTGTTTTGAAGCTAAAAATTGCCATATTTCAATATTTTTCTGGAAAATTAAGTCGGTGACCTCCAATTTTTATTTTTTTAGTTGAAAGAACATACTTGTGAGCAACTTTTGTGAAAAAATTAACAAAAATGCTCGGGCAGATTTTTTGAATCAACACTAAATAATTTATTTTTTGCCACATTTCCCATAGACCTCTGTACTAATTTATCCCCAAAAATCTCCAAAACGCTGTTTTTAAACCGACTTTCATGCAAAAACGAGTCCGGGGACCCCAAATTTTTATTTTAAAAATCGGTTCTACATCGATAAAATATCATTCATGCCGATTTATACTAAAATTCTTCGGGCGGATCTCTCATGGACCAAACACCTTAAAGGCTACTGTAGTTTTTCACGAGCGACGCGGAAGCATGTCATATTTGCTGCAAACATCTGCAATTTTGTTTTCATTTCAGAATTATCTCAGTTGATTTATACATGAACAATAGTGTCTTAATATTGTGCAGCGTTGACGCCTTTTTCGCCTAATCCTCATAATGTTCAGACAATTCGATCCCGGATTTTCTTCAAATGTTAATAGATTGTAGCTTAAACATTTCTCACTGATTTACAAACAATATTGTATTAAATATGTGCTATTAATTATGAACTTGCGTTTTTGTTGTGGCAAAACGGCTATACACTACGACTCCGAGATCTTACTGTTTCACCTATATTTTGTGTTCATATATATATATATGTATTTTTTATTTCTAAATTTCTATGTATCCGACTAACATGAACATTCGCATAACTTGCGTGTAAATCGATCATTACACCAAGGCACAAAATGTTTCACGTAAACAAAGGAAAATACAGAAACTGCAATGTATGAGTTTTATCTTTCACTTCACAACAATCTCAATTCTAGCCTAAATACTTTCCTCCCCAATTTGGTCTATGATTATAAAGGTGCTATGATCTATAATCGCACTTTAAGACATGAATATCACATGAGGACTTTCAAACAGACGCGTGTTATATTTTCAAAATTTTAAAATCACATTATTTTAAACTTTCCATGCCCCTGAAGAATCATGTTCATGGAAGATAGAAGGTACGGGCATATATGTGCCTTGGCCAAGTCCACTTTTTCAGACCACCACCCCCTCCGTTCCCCTAATTAAGATACCCGTTTGAAGATTATTAAACTTCTTGAGACTAACTTTTCAACGAGAGTAGCCCAAAATGTTTTTCAAACGAATTTTTGTCAATTTTTAGCTCCGATTGTCATATAATTATACTTTTTATTGGGTAAATTTAGAAATCCATTCCTTAATTTTTACTTCCCTTGACTCTATTTTTGACCAAAACGGTTCTGTAATACTATGCTCTATAAAACTTAAAGAATGCAACAAGCAATCGATTAACGCATTAAAACCAATATGACTAAAAGAGGAAATAAAATAGTCCGTCTTTTCCAAATAAAAAAGATGACCCAATCTTGCTTAATATTCAAGTATACTTATTTTCAAGGTTTGTCCATGTGGAAGCAACAAAATTAGCCACAAATGATACCAAAGTCATGAACGAATCATGTAAAAAATATTAATACGCAGTGATTTGGTCATAATCAATCATCGCAAGTCTTTTACGCAATACAAAACAACCAGTTGACAATGTTGTATATAGAATACAAGGGATGTGCTGTGGATCTTGTAGCAGAGCCTGATTGTTTGTTGCATACTTCAAGGTTTATAAAGTATATATGCTGGAGGTGTGTGTAATGAGATGCGTGTGCTTGAAGCAGCACTAAGGGGCGCACCATTAGATTTCCAGGGAGGGGGGCAGGGGGCGGGGGGCAGGGAGCGAAGGGTGAACAGGAAGTTTTTCGGGAAAAAATGCCCCCTCCATAGGCAGAAGAAAAAAATCACCCCTGAGCATGGAATAGGGGGAAATCAGTAATTTCTAAGGGGAAAAAAATCGCCCCCGAACGGGACGCGAAAAAAAAATCAACCCCGAACCCAACTTCCTGCTCCTCCCCAGGAAATCTAATGATACGCCCCTTACTGTAATGGTGCATTCATAGTCCAACGATTTCATCGCACGATGTCTGTCGATACGCAGTCTTCAAACGCGCTGCGCATATTGCGCTATAACTCTTGAAGACTGCGTATCGGTAGACATCGTGCGATGAAATCGTTGTGAAATCGTTGGACTATGAACGCACCATTATCCTATCAATTTCTTCTCCTTATCACTTAGATGGATATATCACCAAACACATATTTTGAAAATATTTTGAGTCGTGATAAATGGGAGGCCCACGATAATTTACGGAGACTAAGGAAAGCTGTTGATAAAGATGAGTAAGTTTACTTTAAATGTATAGATATTTTAGCACCAAAAAAGTTAAATATCATAAACTACAGGGCAAACGTAATTTATTGGACAGTGTAAACAAAAATCTAGAGTACAGGGCCCAATTGTTTGTAAATGTAACCCCTGCATGGATTTTTGTTTAAATTGTCCAATAAATATTTATTTTGCCTTTGTAGCAAATAAATTTTATTAAAACTACTTTGATGCTGCTCACCTGGTCAGAAATAAGAGATTATTTTTTTGGTATATAATTATACACATGTTTTCACCCTTACACACTTTTTGAAAAAGAAAGAAAAAATAAATATGTGATGGCTCACCCCAAAAGGGGGGGGGGGACTTTGAAAATAATGTCAATTTTGATTTCATTATTTCATCTGTTAAAGCATTTTCTAAGCTTTAAAATGACATCTTACTTGTTGAAATTGATCAACGCGATAAAATTTTACAATAGAAAATCTGCTGGAAATTCTTATTAATTTTTTTATTTTTTGCTGCCTTTTTTCATCAGTTTCTTGAAAAGTGTTCTGTCACAAAGTCCCCCTTTTTGTGGTGAGTCATCACATATATGGTCATCGCCTTGATTTTTGAGATATAAAGCAAATAATGTGCAATTGATTTTCTTAGATGGGTTACAGGACCAGCAGTAATGAATGCATTTTACCAATCATCAACAGTCAGGCAGCAGAGCCTATGCAAATGAGCTTTTAATGAGCAATTTAATTTTCATTTCCCGGGTATATACCGGGAGAATACCAGGACAACTCGGTCGCTAGATTTTGTTTTCTCGATGTGACCTGTCGGATAGTTCGGACTTCGAACCCCTATAATCACAAGGGGGTTAGTGCAAATA
>JXSR01S041202.1:58526-71237 GCA_000969725.1 Ophiothrix spiculata | reverse complement strand
CCCCCCCCCCAAAAAAAAAAACAACAAACAAACAAAACAAACAAAACAAAAACAAAATAGAGTCATAATCTAAGCCCAGTATCATGACAGTGCTGGAAAGATTGTGGAGAGATTGATTTGCCTTCTGTTTCTGATTTTGCAAACATTCATTGTTTTTCATTATTTTATTAACTAGAGTCAATATTTAACAAAAACCAACCTTCCACCAGCAAGTCCACATCACCGCCAAACAACGACAAAACAAGAGTCATGATCTTTGCACAGAATCGGGATAGTGTACAGGAGATTGTGGAGAGATTGATTTGCCATCTGTTTCTGATTTCATGAACATTGATTTTTTCATTATTTTATTTAATAGGGTCAATATTTAACAAAAACCAACCTTCCACCAGCAAGACCACATCACTGCCAAACAACGACAACACAAGAGTCATGATCTTTGCCCAGTATCGGGATAGTGTACAGGAGATTGTGGAGAGATTGATTTGCCATCTGTTTCTGATTTCATGAACATTGATTTTTTTATTATTTTATTTAACAGGGTCCATATTCAACAAAAACCAACCTCCCACCACCAAGTCCACATCACCAACAACCAACGACAAAACAAGAGTCATGATCTTTGCACAGTATCGGGGCAGTGTACACAGGGGTGTGATTTGCCCGGATTTGTCTTCATTTCAAGACTTTTTGTAATCAATCCCAGGATTTTTTCATGAGTAAATCGATAGAAAAACTGATCACACAAACTGGAAAAATGCATGATAAAGGAATTTTAATCTGAAATTGCCTCTGAAATGATGTTTCTTGCAATATTTAATGGATAGAAACCCCCTGGCTTGGACCCCTGGCCGTGAAGATGCTCCGCTCGCATTGCTTGCTTCGCTCTATCACATTCTTCCAAGACGTTTTAAAAAACCTCAATCACAGCCCTGTGTACAGGAGATTGTGGAGAGATTGATTTGCCTTCTGTTTCTGATTTCGTGAACATTGATTTTTTCATTATTTTATTTAATAGGGTCAATATTTAACAAAAACCAACCTTCCACCAGCAAGTCCACATCACCGTCATACAACGATAAAACAAGAGTCATGATCTTTGCCCAGTATCGTGATAGTGTACAGGAGATTGCCGAAATGTTGAATCGCCACCAGCCTCTGATACGATGCATGAGTTTCATCGGTCAGTCATCAGCCGGGAAGAACACTAAAGGGTTCTCGCAGAAAGAACAGTTACGGGTAAGAGGTTCTTTTCATTCTGTAATGCTGTAGTTTCAGTTCTGAGGAAGCTACTCTGGGGAGTAAAGAAAGGTTGTGTGCTGTTTGCTTTTTGTTCAGTTATGAATATTAAAAATGAGCTCATTAGCATGGTTAAAAATTTGATTTTGTGGCCACCTTAATTATGCACAGAATATTGTTTTTTTATTGTTTGTGAATGTGAACAAGTTTATTATGTTTCTTGTTGATGTGAATAAGTACCAGCTAAATCAGCTAGAGGTCATTAGGTCTGTAATGCCCAGGGCGAGGGAGTATTCAAAGTAAGGCCAGTCTTACTTATTTCTAAGTATATTGTTAGGCTGATTTTTAGGCTGATTTGTCTTTTTTCCAACAATTTTGCAAATTTTGACTCATTTCCAAGAGTTTTTTGACACAATATTGGTTGATTTAACTGTTATAATGTAATGCACAGAAAAGTTTTAAAAATCAATTTCAGCATACACTTCTCAAATAAAGTTTGGACACTTTTTGTTGCCTGTATCTCATTTGTTTGAATCTTGTTCATCTATTTGATACATTATTTGATTAGCTAGCAATCTCGTCTTTAAAATGACACCAAATTTGTAACGAGAGCTTGCTTTATGGCTAAGCAATTCCACTTTCCTAGCAGGTAGGTCACAGACAGCGTTTGACAAATTGAGCAGTATCTGTGTCATCCTGTTGATTATGATGCTATTAGATAAGTTAGTGAACGAATGAATTAATTTAACTTGATAATACTGGTAAACAGTTTTGTTTTTGAATAACAAACTTAGGTGAGGATAAGATTTAAAGTTTTAAGATTTCCTTAATTAATCCAAAGTGATCATTTGGCATTCAATCCAAGATTTATCATGGTGAGATTATTAAATTTGACTAAAACTCATGCGTAGACCAACTGAATGTGGGGAAACAAAAGAAATCCATGTAAATTGTGTTTTCCCCATTATAATCTGTTTATTGTATCACTTTTCCTTATTTCTCACCCAAACAGGTGGTTCGTGAATTTCGTGATGGCGGATACAACACACTCGTGTCAACCTGTGTAGGAGAGGAAGGCCTTGATATAGGTGACGTGGACCTGATCGTGTGCTATGATGCGCATAAGAGTCCTATAAGGCTGGTACAAAGAATGGGGCGGACGGGACGCAAACGGAGCGGGCGGATCGTTATGTTGGTGACTGAAGGCAAGGAAGCTTCTGTAAGTATCTTGAGGGCAAAGTTAAAAACTCAGTTTGTGCAAATATGATGTTGATGAGAACCTAGAACTTTTAAGTACTGCTGGCCCTATTATAGTGGCCAGGGATTTGAACCCACAAGTTTAAACAGTAAAGCCTATTCATTTTTGGTGGAATCACATCCCACTTTTCATGAATCACATCCCACTGTTCATGGACATCAAACCAATCAGATCAATTCAGGGGTCACATTGCATCAAAGAGCCCAATCAGGTGATCGCGTGAGTTGCATTTGAACTTTAACCTTGAAGCACAAGGCGCGTTCAAGTGAAAATATTGTCTATCATAGTTGTTTAGTATGCATACTTTTCTTTTTTCTTTGCTAGGTGTATGATAAGAGCCAGTATAATAAGCGAGGTATTCACAGAGCTCTACAAGGCAACTCCAAATCTCTACAACTCTACACAAACAGCCCTCGTATGGTGCCCAGGGGCTTGAACCCTGAACCTCACAAGATGTTTATCACGGTCGCAGAATATCAGACCAATCGAAAGAATGACAGGAAGGGAGGAGGAGGAGGAAAGAAACGAACGAGTGGGATCCTGAATTATGTCAAACCAAGTGAGTCTGAAATTATCCTCTTTCTTAGATGGTGCACTAAAAATATTAAAATAACCGGGGGATTTAAAATATGATTTGGCACCATCAGGGTTTAAACTGGTTGAGCTAACTTGACTGCTAAGTATTGTTGAATAATTGTAGTGCTTTTGCAATAATGCTATGTAGGCCAACCAATCATCCACAACATTCCCTCTCAAACTCTTCATGACTTGTCTCAATCTCAAAGGGACAATCATTTAGGTATTCAATCACACCACAGAGTTGTTCATCGTGAATCAACAACGATGCATCCATGCGTCTGCGTCCACCCGAGCGTGATAAAAATACGCCGACGCATCGGATGCAGAGTTGTTGATACGCTATGAACAACTCTGTGGCGTGTTTGAATACCTTTCAACAACGAAAATCTTCCTGGAAACGTATGAATTAAATTCTAAATGCTTTCAATCTAACAGATAGGCCTACTCATCTTCATAAAAATATTCTGCATATCGGAAGCAAAGTGCTATTTCGTGAATATTTTCTGCTTTCACGTACGTTATTAAGTTTTCCCAAGCACTGGGCTTTTGCACGTACTACAAGTGCCCAACGCGTGATGATCAGTGCGCCTACCTTTGTGTACTGCGTAAACACACTTCCGTAAACGCTGTGCCGTGCGTGACGCGCTAATTTGATTATCAACTGTGGATTCATCACGAATCAACAACGGTAAGCTCCCCTATAAAGAGATACAGTGAGTTGTTGAAATGGACCTCACAATTGAGCACAGTAGGTGTGAGGTCCATCAACTTACACTTTACACACCCTGCTGGGTTTCTCATTTAGAAAATTGGTGACTAGTAGTCAATGCTATTGTTGTTGGATTGAATTCGTGAACGCGTACTCAGAGCCTTGTGCGTACATGCGAACTAAACAACCTTGAAAATATACGTTCGCGTCAGGGACCACTGCGTACTTGCTATAAACACGCGTTCACGAATTAAATCCAACAACTATAGGTAAACAAATAGAGGTATTTAATAGATGGTTATATTTGACTCAGATGTGAATAATAGACCAAAATCAAAGGTAATTTTCTACCACAAACAGCCCCTTCCTGAGTTGCAGGATGGTATCACATTTCACTTGCCTTGGATTTGGTGCAAGTTGATGGACCAGCTTGCACTTTGCGTTCGCTTATGAGGTCTTTCTAGATGGACTATACATATAGGAAATCAATTTTATTTTTTGTCATATCCGCTGACCTTAATGGTCCCTTGGTTTTACTTGACATTTTGGATAGGTTTAGATGGATTTATTTCTTGGTTTCTTTCTGACATTTCAGCCAAGCCAGCAGATCGGTGCTTTCTGACTTCTGATGAATTGGCACAATGGAGTGCAATGTATCAAGTACACGAGGCAGACTCTGACACGGTACCAACGGTTCCTGATCAAGGTGGACATTTTGTCACTTTAAAAAAGGATAATGCATCTGAGGTAAGACGACTAAGAGTTTGTTTTTGTGATTTGAAGGTTTTGTTTTTAAAATCAGTTAAATGTTGAATAAACTGCTACAGGAGCTGAAGGTTCATCCATGGACCGCTGTTTGATCACATATTTAGATAGTGTTCATTTATATCCAAATGCACAATATTGGTGGCGCTATTTATTTAAATCAAATTTCCAGATTTTACAAATTTGTGAGCCTTAGTTTTGACATTTGACACGTGGAGCCCTAAAATAAATTTTATGTATGGGCATTTTCACGAAAAAGTGGACATGAGAAAAATATTGAAAAAAGGATGTAACTATTCAACGAAAAATGCTACCACCATATATTTGGTATCAAAAGAAGGCTATTTTGAAGCTCTTTAAAATGAACCTAATTTTGAAAAGACTGAAGAAAGTTGTCTATGAAATTTCTTTAAAAAAACTAATTTTTGGTCAAATTTCTTGATTTTCATAATGAACAGTAGTAATTTTTATTCAATTTTTTCAACCCATTCTTGGTTGTTTACTTGGGTGTTATTGTTCTAAATGGCTTAAATAAGGATCAAATTTACACATGAGGTTGTATTGTTTGTTAATCCTGACCAGGCTTTACGGTTCAATGCACCCAAAAATCAGCGGACAAATTGTCCTTCCGTGACCATCCTTCCTTGACCATGATGCCTTCGCATTTCGCATTGTTAAAACATAACCGTAGGGAATATTTTGATGTGGAATGTGGCAAACTATTGCAGAAACACCAAGCAATGCATTCAGTAGCTTTGAAATAAAATTTCTTCATAACTTTCATAAAATTTTTCAAAAATGTACTGAAGGTGAAAAACCATGTCCGTTTTGCTGTCCTTCCGTGACCGACCTCATAAATATACATATTTTGCGACGGGGGAATATTTATGAAAAAATTCCTGTTGAATATGAATGCTTTCAGGTATACTCAACTTAATATGGAATTAGTTTTATTTTATCCAATTCAATTTTGGCAATGTATGTGTTTGAAATACAGAAACATTCTGTGATTGTCCTTCCGTTACCGTGAAAATGCCCATATGTTAAATTCACAAAATGATCTAAAATGTGAGCATTTTTTGAGAAAAAAAAAAGAAATTAAATTATGGAAAGAAATTTGACGGTTCAACACATAATTCCATAACTAATTTGAACACTTTTAAGGACCTGCATTTCTTGTATCTGTGCATTTTTGTAAAAAATTAATAATTGAACCCATCAGTGTTGGACAGACAAATATCTTCAGAGCTGAGACCTTCTGCTGATGTTGGAGACTGTGTTGCCAGAATATAGAGATGGATGAGATTATAGGTGTAAATTATACATTACTCACCATTTTACTTGTTTTGTCTGAAATAAATAATAAAATTAAAAAATAAATATGACATTTTTGTAGAGGATTGCCTCATCAGTGTCTAGCGCTGCTTTCCATTAGGGTCCTCTTAGATTTATTTGCCAGTTTTAGTGCAGGAGGAAAACGGGAGCACCCGGAGGAAAACCTGCGGAAGCAAGTTTGGACTGGCAACCAATTGCACATACAGCGCCGAGACCAAGGATCGAACCCACCACAATTCAGGGGTCATTGGTTCAAAGTGAGGGAATTACGGCTGCGCTACCTGCTTCCCCTGATATACATAAATATATGATGTTGAACATATAATTTCACTTAAAAACATCTTTTTATACTGGCCTTCATGCTTACTCTGACAAAATTCCTCCTGATTGAGTTTGTTGAGGGGCTCAATTTCAAATTACAATATTTTCTGTGAAACAGGTAATAGACCTTTTCAAAATCCATTCGGAAATCTCCGGAACATTGATCACATGGCCATTTTTTCAACCAATCACGTACAAGCTCATTAGTATGCACGATTTTGTCAACAAAGAAAGTCCGAAAAATCACTCGCATTTCAGTGCAAAACAAGTGAAAAATAAATAGAACCAGACCCATACAATACTAGATACACTCATTCTGAACAACTTTTGGCCGATGGTACCATCAGCTCACCGACATAAAGAGTGAAATTTCCATTTGAAATCGGCTGATCTGCGCTGATTAAGCTTAAGAAAAAAGTCCCATCAACTAAAAGTGACTCTTCAGCGCTAACGCTAATTACAAGTTCGAATTCGTACGCAACCAGTTAACGAGACCGCGAACTTACCATTCTGGTTATTGTGTTGAAGAGTCACTTTTCTGTCGGCAATTGCCGGAAAGTGTAAAATCAGCTTCGGAAATTCTCGGAAAGTCTTGTTTCGAAAAGGTCTATTGCAGTAAGGAGCTTAATAAACAATCCTGGAATGTTGTTAAGGAGAGCTGCAGGAGCTATTGCTTATTGAGGCCCTCAAATGTGTAATGATGGATAATGGGAAAAGAGTTGGCATTTGATAATTAAATATTGTTATTACAACCTATAAGTACATCAAAAATGATACAGATACAACAATTCTTTAATACAATTAAATGTAACTCTAAATTTGCCAGGATTTGATTTGTCCTGTTGATTGTGTTGCAATTATTTCATTTAGTCTGATTGAAAAAATTCCTGCAACTTGGGCAATCGTTATTGCTGTTGTTAATACTGGGATGAGATTGACACAGTCAGTCTTGGTGTTGGGAGTTGATTTAACTTATTATAATATTGTCCTTATAATTGTGATTTAATACTTGAACTTTTTAATTTAAACTATTTCTCTTTACAGAATAAGAAAGAAGATTCCAAACCGGAACTCTCCCTGAACCAGTGGTCACTCTGGCAGAACAAGCGACATCCAACGGTCAACGTAAATCACTCAACCCGCACCAAGGGATTCGTAGAACTCATGCAATTTATTGAGCTCCAAGGTCAGATTACTGATGATGATGACCCGTATGGACTAGAAATGCAGATGTATTTAAACCAAGAAGATATCATCAAGCCGAAAAAGGCATCACAAGAAGTTGGAATTAGGAGATTTTGTGAGGTCAAGAGGTCAGAAAAGCCGAGGAAGAAGTCGCCGATTGAAGATAGTAGTGATGAAGATATTGAATTCACTGAGCGTGAAGATGGAAAGAAGATGAGAGTCTCAGAGTCTGTAGATGGGGATGGGGAAACGATGAGGGACCAGGACTCGCAGCATGGTCAGAGAAAGATCAAGGACTGCGATCAGCGGCGGAGGAAAAAGAAGAAAATTTTTGAAACCTTTTCTGATTATGACGAAGTGAAAAGTAGTGATGAGGATTTGCCCAGCTTTGATATGGAAGGTAAACATGAGGTCAAAGGTCATGAGATGAAAGCAGGGGCATCGGTAACTGAGGATTCTGGTAATGCAAAATCAAGCAAGGAGGAGGTTTTTGGAAGATCAAAGTCACCCGTTTTTGGATCTCAAATTGTTAGGAAAGGTAATCAAGAAAGTGATAGGACTGTGGACAAAGAATGTGGTAAAAGTAGGCAAAAATCATCGCATACAAAGAAAATGAAACACAAACCTCCCATTATCGAAAGCTCTGATGATGATGATGATTTTGAGGATGGTCAAGGTAAAAAGAAATGCAACACAAATCAAGAAATCCTCCAGGGTGACGATGTTGTGTTTGATGAAGAGATGCAGGTTAAAAAGAAAGACAAAAGTCCTGTGCAGAAAATTCTAACCATACTTGGAGCAAAAGAGGAAGACGATAAAATCACAGGTGATGATGAAATCGGTGATGAAGAGGACATTAAATCTGATTCAGATTTGGAGGAGATGGATACTGGTGAAGACACCTTACCTAGTAAAGACGATCCACAATCGCCAATTTTTGATAAAGTTGATCGATCTCAGATGTCTAATACATCGGTTGGAAATTCACTCGATGGAAGCAAACTGAGTCTCACAGCAGATTTGTCCAATTTCTTTCCAAATTGTTCACAGGTGGTGTCTGCACGGAGACCGGAACAGCATATGAAGGCTGATGCATTTAAAAAGACTGATGCGAGAGCTGTTTCAAGAAGTGTTATACCTCCCCCACCTCCATCGGTTTCTTCTTTAGATTTGCTTGATGATTTGAGTTCATCTTTGAACACAACTGTAGATTTGGAGTTCCTAGCAGAACCTGTTTTGAAAACAGGTGAGTCAAAATCTGGCAAGCCAAAAGAAAATTTTGGTAGAACTAGAAAGTCAAAAGAATCTTTTGGAGATAGTGTAGGAGAAGACAAATCTCTTTGTGATAGAATCGATGAAGGAAAACAAGTTGATGTCCCTGAAGAACATGGAATCATTTCAGGCAATGATCAAGAAGTATTTAATGGTAGAAAGAAATCAAATTCTGACTGTCTTTCAAACAGTATTAGTTATGATAGTAAAGTCGGTAAGAAGATGAAAGATCAGTGCAGAAATATAGATCTTGATGATGATTTGTTTGACTGTCAGGAAAACAACAAATCAAAAGAAAGCCTAACAGAGCAGGAAGAGATTGACAAAATATCTGGGTCCCAAAACTCCAAAAATAGTAGGAATCAAAGAAAGATGATCGATGATGATGCCAGAAAGTCAAAAGATGATGGAATTTCAGCAAGCATTGATGAGGATGCTGAGCTTGAGGCAGATGTCAGTTTTACACTGGGAGATGATTTATTCAATGATTGTGATGAGGAAGATTTGCTGGATGAAGAAAAATCAAAAGATGACAAAATTAGGACTTATGTAGAAAATGTTGATGGTGAATCTTGTAACTCGTTGGGGTTTGGATTTGACGACACAGTGGATCCTGTTCCGTTTGAATTTGCGACTCCAAACTTGGTCAATAAAACGATAAAAGGCATCCAATCAGCAACAAGACCAGGTTCTTTATTGAAAACGAAAAAGGATGCACTTGATTCATGGTCATTTCATCATGAGGATTCATTGTTGGATGGGCAGACAATTTCAAATTTGGCAAAAGATTTATCAAGCTTACATGATTCAGAAAGTGCTGATCAAAATGAAAGAAATGAAGTTAGTTCTAAATCAATTGAAAGAGACGAAAAATCATTAAAATTGAACCTGACAAATTTGAGAACTCCTGGAGAAGTGACAAAAATGAAGAATTTTTCTGAAAATATTATGCCTGATGACAATATTGAGAATAAGGATTGTAAACCTGCTAATTTTCAAGATAATCAGATGTCACAAAATTTAACAAATAAACAAAAATCTGAGAACAAACGGAGCACTTTTTCCTATACAAATGGTTTAGGAAATGGATCAGATGAGATTGTCAATACCTCATTGGCTTGTCCCATAGAAGGGGAAAATGTTGCTGGCATCACCTCAGCTTCAACAATGTGCAAATCGGAACAGAAAAATAAGAAACGGTTTTCCGATTCTAAACCACCAAGTTTAGTGCCAAAAGAACATAGTGCATCCAATATTCTCTATGATTTAAAGCCACCAAGCACAGGTCCAAATGAACAGAATGACAGCAATAAGTTGACTGAGGAGCAAGGAGACGGAAAAGATTGTGAGGAAGTGGCTGAACCTCAGTTTGATCTCGGCTTTGACCTTGAACCACAATTCGACCTTGATTTTGATCTTGATGATTTCGATGAAAGCGAGTTGGAAGCGATGGATATTGTACCGCCCTCACCCCATGCCGTGCGACAACAGGAATTTATCAGCCAACATACGATAGTCGGTTCTTTCAATCACACCTCAGCAAGTATGTCTAACTCGTCGCCATTGACACAGCCACGGAGGTATATTGCCGGAATCTCTTCAACGTTTGATGGTAAAGATCATTTGAACAGACCAACATCTTCGACACCTATGTCGTCCCTGTTGAGCGATGGTAAAGAAAGGTTACAAAATCATTCACCGTCCAGAATGTATAATACACCCTCTGTGCTTCGAAACCAACATCCAGACAGACCAAAGTCATCAACACCTGCTATGGGTAGTTCTGAACTTTTTGATAGACCATCATCATCAACACCTGCTATGAGTAGCGCTGAACTTTTTGATAGGCCATCATCATCAACCCCTCTACAAGGTAATAGGACCTCAACTAAATTGTCCACTATTGAAAACGAGTTTGTGTCGCCTATTTCTCACATGCAAGGATCCGTTAGCAAGAACGGTGCATGCGGAGACAAGAGTTCTCTCATTGATCCTGTTGAAAGGGGAGCGATTCCAAATGATCAATTAAAACAAGGAACCTCTTGTCGACAATTACGCCCATTATTCAAATCAGGATTGTTTTCTTCTGGCAAAGAGGGAGGTGCAAAAAGAAAGAGTTCTTCACCATTGGCTCCATCTGGGTTGAAAGAAAATGAGTCTAAAAGACGGAAATCTGAACCGCAGAAAAGCGTGCAACATGGAAAGAACACCTTCGCTGGTCAAGGTGAAATTGATGCAGGAAATGAAATTGATTTTAAAGTTTTAGATGACATTGACATTAGTATGATTGAAAAGAACGCTTTGTTGACATCAATATCGGATAAAAACGAGTCCCCGAAGACAAAAGATAAGATGGATTCAACCACCAAGGACTCTCCAGCCTTGAAGGATTCTGCAAAGCTGGAAGACTCTGATCAGATGTTGGAGGATGTTCATTTTGACTTTGGGCTGATGGACGGTATGCTGGATGATGTTGATGATGATATTGCTGATGATGGAGATGAAGCAGACTGTAGGCAACAAACACCTGACTTTGGGCTGAAAAATGATGCCCTGGATGATGGTGATGGTGAGGCAGAACACAGGCAACAGGCACCAATTCCAGACACTGAAGGTATGTTTAATAAGAAAAACATCTTGGAAATTTATTAGTCACCACTGTTTGACTATATTTATCTCACACATTTTCAGAAACTCGTTGCGCCAATTTGCACCGCTCCTGCGCCAATGGCGCGCCATACGGCCTTAGCGGAAACACTGGTCGGTACCTAAAATTCATCTGATGCGTCTGCGTATTTTTATCACGCTCAGGTGGCTAAAGCTACCCTCGCGTAATTAAAATACTTGGACACATCGATGCATCTTTGTTGATTGTTATGCACCATTAGGTCTTGAAATCTTTTGTTCTAGGGATTGTTGCCTGGGAAATATGACTTTGTGGCTCTCCACCCTCAATATGCTACTCAAACATAGAACATGGCCCCTAGAAATGACTCAATGTGGGATTTTAGATTGACTCTAAAAAGCCACCTTAAAATGGGAATTTTGACAAGTTTCTCATACAATAAATTTGAAATTCAGAAAAAAAACCTCCACAGTACACTAATTAAGCTTGTGAATTATTTCAAAATTGAGTGATCATGTTTAATAAATACACAACCTTAAAACACAAATTTGTTTCAGTTTTCTTCCCAAATTAACCTTCATTCTTGAATTTTTCCTGATTTTAACATCCTTAACTGTGCCTATTAGTGGTACACACTAGGAATTCTATACAATAACCACATTGTCTTGTATATTGCTGGGACACGTGAAGACATGTTTGGTGATAAAGACAGTTCTTAAACTAAGTATAGAAGCACTGAATCAGTTATTTTGTCCTCCGTTCTCTTAAAGTTACACCAGATAAACATCCAGACAGCGAGGACGATGATGTCTTCCCAGCTGCCAAGAAGAGGAAATCTGCTGTGCTACAGTCTCCTACAACTCCTGTCTTCAAGACTCCAGGAAGACCACCGAGGAAGCTTAGCAGGCTATCCACAAAAGGTCTCAGAACTAAGGGCAGCCTGTCACCTCAAAACAGCCTGTCAACCAAAACCTCGCCTGCTGACAATACTACCTCACAAACTGCAGAAAAGACTAGTCATGTTTGGTCACCTCCATCAAAGATGTCCCTTAAATTAAATGACAAACCTGCAAGAAAATCTGGGCTAGACTCTTCCAATCCATCTAAGAATTCTTTACCTATAAAGGATAAGATATCAGAGGACGAGACTGTGGTGCAGACTTTACTGACATCACCTTTGACCTCAAAAACTAGACTCCCATCAGACTCAAGTGACGACGATGTGGTACCTGCTGGGCGGAAGAGGAGAAGAGCGATGGTGCTCATGTCACCGTTGTCGCAAGTTGTTAAGTCTCCGGAATCCTTGCTAGAGAGGATACAGAATAAGAGGAAATCAATCCACATGAAAAAAGTAAGTGGTTTTCAGTTACTTGTTTAAAAATACTTTTTCTTTCTCTTTGAGGAGAAATTTTCTATTATTTT
>JXSR01S041202.1:8451-18763 GCA_000969725.1 Ophiothrix spiculata | reverse complement strand
ATTTGATAGGGCGAGTGAGCTGTCAAGTTGTGTAATTCTACTGGTCAAAATTTTGACTAATTTTGATCAGCCAATACCTGCGGTGATGGGCAGTCTGAACCATATAGTGAAGCGCCCACATCGAGGGTACCAGCGTAATGGGACGGCAGCCATCTTGGATTGTCGCTCATGGAGGTTGAGTTATTGAACCTCTGGCATTTTACAGCTCCGCGTGCCTCACTTCGAGAGTCTTCGCAACAGATTAGCGGGAAAATTGGCAATACCAAGTTACTTGAAACGCAGGTACAGTTTGTGCGTGAAACAAAATGCACACGCTGTATATGCGTCAAGTGAAGATTTACGCTATCTGCATGGGCCAAACTCCGAATACATCCGGAGGTACAATAACTCTGCTCCATGGGCGACACAAGATGGCGGAGAAAACTGGTTCCCCTATAAAAATACCTTGATTCATTCACATTCACATTAAAATGTATTTGAAAAAAGGGGTGTAAACAGTACTATAATTGCTGGATTTAAATCGTGAATAAGTACTCAGTCTTTAGCGTAGATGTGAACAAAATAACCTTGACAATGTCAGTCACGTCAGAGACAACTGCGTATTTGCTAAATACATTTGTTCATGAATTAAATCCAACGACTACAATTGTAGGTGATTACGGAATTAAGGGTACTCATTCCCATTATAAGAGAGCATATATACCATATATTTACAGGGGAGATACAAGCTTAGGTATGCTGCCATTTTTATTCCGGTATGGTGATGAAATTGGGGGTGTTCGGGTTTTTGCCGATAGCTTGCCGATCATGCATCGCATCTTGTCATAATGCGCAAATATTGAAACACGCACACACGCTTTGCGTGCAGGTTGGCGTATCATTCGCGCAGTTTAATTGTCTCTATGCGTAACCAAGTCTTGGCACTCAGAGTTGATTTTGGCAGGAAACGAGTGGACCCGAATACCCCCAATTTGAGCTCCATGGACGATGACGCCATTAAACGGACTGGTATACAAAGTCTGGTATCTCCCCTGTCTATGATGTATACAGATGTCAAAGTATAGACCTCTGGAAAGGCAAGTGTTACTGACAGTTTCTCTGCATACTCTCAGTTAAGATCACTGGGTACCGAAACAATAATTATCATCTGCTTTCCTTCCCATAGGTCTATACTTTTGAATTTGTATGACAGGGGTATGTCAATCCATGAATTATTTCATATTTGGATAAGTAAATCAGAGGTATTCATATGGCTTTAGGGGTTATGCAAGTTAATGGGTGTGTCTTGGTGGCAGTGGGTTGGCATGTATAGATGGCTTATAGTTGGTTTATAAAACGTTTGATTTGATTTATACCGACTTACTTCATCAAGGAACTCATAAGTCTGTGAATAGCAAAAACAAAATTAATCTAAAAATGATTAGCAGGATATTAATTACAATGCTTCAATGATTTCATTAGACTTATAAAAAGATCCATTCCTTAACTAGCAAACACTTAAAATGTGCTGGTGATTAAACAAAGGGTACACAATGCGACCTTGCTCAATTTTTTTTCCTTTCTGTTAGACATCATTTACGACACTTTCTCTATCTGTAACATTATCTTGTCGTTACTTAAATGTTTGGTGTATTGGCACACATGTCAATTAGACCTACACTTCAAAAAATTGTGAATGAGAAAGTATCATGCCCATGTACTTACAAGATGCAGCTAGCGTCTGGTTTGATTTAGACGCTATGAAGACGCAAACCAGATGCTAGCAAGTTGAAATATTTTCAACTTTAGCATCTTCATTTGCGTCTAGCTAGACGCTTGCTGCGTCTTGTAAGTATATCACGGGCATCAAAAGTTAAACACTACTAAAACTTCAATAAATGAGTTGGTCTGAAATAATTACAAAGGGAACTCGGTACTCTCTGTGATAATCTGGATTCACAAAAGCTACATGGGGAAGGAATATCAAGATCTAGACCACTTTTCTCCCCGGGACTTTTCTATTTTAAATTTTTTTTATCTTGCTTGGTCTTCCTACCTCTTGTTTGATCTCCTCTTCCTTCTTTCGTTTCTCATCCTCTTTACGTTGTTCTTCTACCTTCCTTGCTTCTTGTTGCAGTAAGAATTTACTCCTCAAATCTTTGGGTGGCTTTACTTGGTATTTCTTAGCAACCTTCTTCTCCTCCGTTTGTTTCACCTGAGTAAATCAAACCATATATTTAGGAGGATTTTGTGATAAGAAAACAGTGTTCAAACAACAATATGCTTAATCAAATACAAAATTTTAAAGACAAAGAGGTCTGTTTCTTCACAACTTTGAGATTAAAAACATAAACTCTAAGTTTCAGTGGCAGGCAAATATTTGAGGCTTTGTAGAATAAAAAACATAGTTGACAGTGGGGCCAAATCCCCACCGTTTACTTATTTAATATCCACCCTTTTACTAAGGTATCCTTCATATTGTAACTTTCTAACTTAACCAAATACAAAGGTCCATTTTCTTCCTTTGATTTTACAGAATGTTTAATCTTTTTTTCATAAAAACTTTAAAAAAAATGTTACAACAAATATAAATAACTCGCCTTAATTTCCTTAACTATCTTAAGGGAAAAATTTCTTCCTTTTTCCTTTTTTTGTCAACTCTTTTTCAAGATACAGGGTGTATCTTAACTTATTTTAAAAAGGGTGGACTGCTAAATGTGACAAAGTCAGGGAACTGTAAGGCACTTGATAAATCACTTTCTTTCTTACCGTAACTTCTCAGAAATATGTCAAAAAATTGA
Organism: Ophiothrix spiculata; assembly: GCA_000969725.1. NCBI lineage: Eukaryota > Metazoa > Echinodermata > Ophiuroidea > Amphilepidida > Ophiotrichidae > Ophiothrix > Ophiothrix spiculata. Next base: position 15,983 of record JXSR01S041202.1, on the reverse strand, counting down.
TGGTTTCCACCGTGACTCTAACCCGTGACCTCTAGCACCCCAATTCCATATCCACCTATACAAAACTACCCGCCGGGCGATGTCTAGGCAGCGATATGGTGCTCATATAAGATCCCAATCTATAATGTATTTGGAATTAGGCTATTTTACAGATATTCACTGGTAACGTTTTGTAGACTTTGGGAGTCCTGGCTTTGGGAGTATAGGGTTAAGAATATTTGTGATTTATTCCCATGAATTCAGCTGATTTCCATACATCCATTACAACCTTACCTCGTCTGTGCTGTCTACATTTTGTTGCAAAGTTTGCTTGTGATTAGCAATAAAAATGAAGGACAAAAATTGAAGCAGAAATGTTGTAAGTACCAGGGATTTGAAGAGGTTTTTTTGCATAATCGGCTTAAACTTAAGTCTACATTTGAAAAGCTTCCCGTTTTACAAGTTTTTACTTTTACACATGATGTCAATTTGTACTCTTGCGCCGAACATGACTCACTGCATTTCAGGCAGTTGGATGTGATTGACTATTATTGAAATCATTAAATTTCCTACAAATCAAATCTGCAGGGTGCGTACGATGAGAGCGTGTGCGACTACGCATCGGTAATGAAAATGCACAGCGCGTATCATGATTGGTTGCTTGCACGGCGATCGCGTGAAAAGAAAAGTCTTTCGTACTGCGTGAGGTGAGACGCTTGTTTACTCTACGCATTTGTTGCGTTCAAAATTTCATGATTTGTAGGAAATTTAATGACTTCAATAATAGTAATCATGATCATTATGCATGAACCTTGTCAGATGATTTATATTTTTAATTAGGCGTATGCGCTGGCTGATTGATTGGTTGAATATCCGGGACACTATTTTCAGGTTTCTGGTTCTGATGAGTTGTTGAGCTCTTCATTTGAGTATGTACTGTGATTTGAAAGGTGTGGAGTACAATAATAGATGGACACACATATTCTGTCACCAATATCCACATATGGGAAAATATCATGTGTTAAGTCTCATAATGCATCACTCACTAACACACATTTCACTGCATCACTGCACACAATACCAAAGGACACGTCAGGATGTGGGTGATATGAACGTTCATAAACACTGAATTCACGCAAAAGCTGTTCAATGAATTGAAAGAATGGTTTTAATTATTGTTTATTTATATCGTTGTTAGTACAAAATAACTTTCTAAATGGGCTGCCGAGGTATTGTGTAAGCAGAGTGAGCCCTCATTTAGCTAAAAATGGAGTTGAAATCACTAATTTCAGTTATTTCCTCCTGTCAGCGGGCGGTAGTCCGAAGGGTTGTGTTTCATAGCTCAGGCATACTCAAATCGGGTATGTCTAAAGAGAATATTATAGCCGATCTTAAAAGGTTTCTAAAAGCCTGTACACCATATGGTTTTAAAACGGCAACAAGATGAAGTGATTTCTACATTTCTAAGGCATTGAGAGTGTTTTAAGCAAATGAGACACATTTTTTAAAATATGACAATTTGCACACAGATTTGTGCTTAGAATATGAAAATGATTTAATCTGACTAAATCACCTCAGTTTTGAGCAAATGAAGTAATTGTACAGGCTGGCTCACACTCTGTTGAATAGGGGAACAACAAGCAAAGTTAAGCTGCGTAAGGCATTTTTTCCTTTAAAGTCTCGGAAAAAGTATACTTTAGGTCCCAGATACTGGTACACAAAATTTGGACAATACTGGATACCCATATTTGTCCAGTATTGTCCCATATAGGTCCAGTTCTGGTTAAGGTTTTGTATTCCAGTATTGTTGGTAGAAAATACTAGGTATACCGGTATTGTTAAATATACATGTCAATATTCCAGTATTGTTGATCAAAAATACTGTTTAATAACAGTATTGATAAATTTTGGGTAATATTTCAGTTTTGTCGTTGGAAAATACTAGATTATATCAGTGTTGTAAATTCTTCCCATGTTTTAACTCGGTTTTTTCCTGCATGACCATTTTTTTCGAGGTACACTACACATGGTAGTCCCCCTACCTCCAACCTGGAGAAGGCACACACCTGCCACATCAGATAGAAAGTAAGCATGTTCTCTTTTAATTGATCTTACTAAGTTGGTAAGATTAGCTTGGTCTTTCAACTCCTGCTTGGTTAGTTATTATAAATGATGGCTTTCAACTAGACTAGCGGGATTGTGGACTAAAGCCATATTTATACACAATTGGAGAATAAGGACTTCTCAAGAGTCAAGAAAAACTATACAAGTCTTTGATAAACGGTGCAAAACTGGTCATTGTTTACTTGAATAAGACAACTTTTCGCATTTAACAATACTGGAACAACAAAAACATTGACAATACTGGAATAAATGTGTGTACCAGTATTGTTAATTTTTGTCAGCAATACTGGAACAAAAACACTCCCAGAATTGTTCAATACTGGTATGTCCTAGAATTGACCAATACTGGTATACCAGTATCTGGGACCTAAAGTATACTATTTCCGCCGATCGTTTATGGGTACTTGCGCCATTCTTTTGTCCATTGCCACCGTGTGCTACTGAAGGTTATTTAAGTAATAGCTTTTCCTCAATTGTCGCTTTCCATCCACAATTTTTGATTTTCAAGTTCTTAACCTTATGCTGGTTTTCTCCATAGAGAGAGCCAGCCTTTAATTTTGCATTAATTTTATTGTGTGCATTAGGGACAACTTCAAAACTCAACTGGCGGCTGACAGCCCAGAACTGCCGGTTCAGGGCGGTGACCATTGTTCAGAACAATAGCAACCGACCAGAACCAGCGGTCAACCGCCGATTCAGTTTTGAAGTGGTCCCTTGGTTTTTTTTGTAATTCAGGATACTCAGAACAAAGCTCACATTTGGGTTAATTCACTTATTTAGGCCTAAAAAAAACCTGTTTGATTGGTGTAACATAGAAAAAAAAAAGGGTAGGTAGGTCGGATTTCTTTTTCCCTTTTTTAAGTCTATGTTTCACATACAAGTACACAAAATATACGACACATATACAAAAACATCTTCACTTTTTCTGTAACATATCTTTTATTTGTCAAATTTGATGGGAATCGATTCATGGGGGCCCACAATATGGCTTGCAGGACATTCAAAATGACAAATAAAAGATGTTTTACAGAAAAAGTGAAGAACAAATAAATACAAATACTTAGGGTCGGTGGTAAAAATAGGGTTGGTTGGGTTACGCCAATCAAACAATTTTTTTAGGCCTTATGGCAACACTGCATGATGTCCTGCATACCTCATCTTTCTTCTTCATCAGCGGACAAATTTCTCTTGTTTCGTCACAAAGTGTTGTTTCTCTCGTAGCGTAACCACACACCACATAAGCATCAAAACCAGCACCCAGCAACAGAGAGCATAGGAGATTACTCATATCAAAACAGGTGCCTTTCTGTCGTCTCAACACTGTGGTTGGAGAAACCATGGTCTTGGGCTGTAAAGAAAATACCATGCAAATGTTAAAATTTCTCATATCAAAACAGATCACGCCTTTCTGTCGTCTCAACACTGTGCTTCTACTTCTACTTCTACTTCTACTTCTTCTGTGGTCAAAGAAAAACAAATCAGGACACAATTTTTGAGAGAAAAGAATAATTTTGCATAAGTTTATAATTTTGCATAAAAACACTTAGGCAAACAAAATGTAGTTTGTCTTGAGGCACCCATGTGCATTTGTAAATTTTGTTAATCGCTAGAGTGGGAATCAGTTCTCAACTGGATATAGAGCTGTTAATTTCGCATGTTAATTTGTAGAAAAAATAAGACATAGGGTGAAAACATAGTCGGCCTCCAAACAAAATGTTTGCTACCAAACATTTGGTCGTGACGTCAAAATGACGAGTGACTCCAAATAAAATAACTTCAACACCGAGTTTACACCTAATAAAATTTTGCGCTAGATTGCACAAGTATTGAATTACCATATACACTGCACCAAATGTTTGTTACCGGTTCATACTTTAAATTTGATGGCAAATATTTGGTGACGTCACGACCAAATGTTTGGTAGCGAAAAATTTTTGTTTGGAGGCTGACTATGTATTCAGCCATATTGTTGTATTAAGCTTTTACTATGCGTGCCTTTCCAGCTCCTTAAAGCCGTAGACGCCATTTTGTGCTATTATAGGTGTATTATATATATGCAAAGGTCGTAATTTGGTGAAATGGATTTTGCAGATTAAAATGTTCATGCATTCTTCTAAACACCTGCGAAAATTGTATTTCCAAAAATTGAACTTAAGTATGAAAATATCCAAATCTTAAAAGGACCATCAACAGAGAAGTATATAGCTTTTTGGTTTTTGAATTAATTTATCTCAGTTTCATCTTGTACTCGAAGAACTTTTGACGGACCATAGCTTGAATAGTGGATATTGGATAAAGTTCATGGAGGTGTAATTTTAAAGCTTATGATATGAACTTTAATTTGCAGATATGTAAAAAGTGAAAATGACCAGGGGCTGACTTTACGGCTGGTTTGAGCTGGACATCACATGGTATTAATTTTACAGTGTCATAAGTCAGTATATCTATTTTGTTCTAAAATTAGTTTTTAGAAAAATATACATACTGACATATGACACCATTAAGAAATGATAAGTAATTGCATGATACAATTAGTATGTCCACTTTCTCTGAGATGAAAATTTTGTTACGGCTATATAACGTCACTATATTTAACCATGAATTAGAGTCAACTTTAGGAATCAGGAAAATATAAACAGGGATGAGGGGCAATACCCTCTTCATCACTGTTTGATATTCTTATAGAAAAATAATCTTGTAATGTTGTTACTGGGTAACTGCCAACAAGTTACAGAAGAGTTGTTTTGAAAAAAGTTGGCTGCTAATTGTCAAAACATTCACACCTGGCATATTATGATTATAAATCATGGAATTTTGTATTTTCTACCACACTTCTATCAAAAATATGAGTAGAAACCTGTTGGTATATTATTAAAACAACTTAAAAAAACTCTTCAAGAAAAACACAAATCTTGAAAAATTGAAATCCATTCGTCATTTTGGTCCATATTTTGTGACATTTTTTTTTGCAATATGAAAAATTTAACATAATCTGAAAAGTGAAAATCCAAGCTATGATCGTCTGGGAAAAAAAGATCCCGATTCACTAAATGGCAGAACTTTTTGGTTCTGTCGGGGAAAAAAACCCCAAAAAACATATTTATCAATGCTTTTTTTTAACCCCCTACCTTGCAGATTAATCTGAACAGAGATGAAAAAAGAAAGAAAGAAATGGGATAGCCATGTTTCAAGCTCAACAGTACATGTAGTTTCAAAACAATTTTCATTTAAAGAAGTTCAGAACATGTGTCATGATGTTTTGTTTATGTTTTATCAATTTGGTGATTACTTACATTAAAATAAGCATGGTTTAAAATGTATGATATTTGCCTATACATTTGGCACCATAATTTATCGGACAATTTATACAGGGCCATCTGACACACCAGGTGTTTGCATTTATTTACAAGTAAACACCATTATTCTGAATGAAAGTTCATACCTGCTGGTAGATAAACATACTGAGAGGTTTAAACCGGCTTACAGCACAAGAAACATACCTTTTTGATATTTCGACATGTAGCACATGTCCTCATCAGAAGAAATCCTGTGATGTTGTGAGGATAGCTAATAGATGACCTCTATAATGGACTGTTCTGAGTGACGTCATCATAGGTCAGAAAAGGTCATCTATCCTCACACCATCACAGGATTTCTTCTGATGAGAACATGTGCTACATGTCGAAATATCAAAAAGGCATGTTTCTTGTGCTGTAAGCCTGTTTAAACCTCTCAGCACCATTATTCTGGATATTTGTTTTTCATTGTCCAAGGCATTAAGGCATTTGTACCAATCCTGGACACTTCATACCCGTTCAATCTAATCACGGAGACAGTTCATACCCTTATGGTTGGGTACATTGTAGTTTGGGGGTTTGTTTGCATACGATGGAATAATATTTGTTTTAAAAATAAGAATTGACCTAAATCTAGAACATCTGAAATGGCCAGACAAAGTTTAAATAAATTTCAAGGCCAATTTGCATACATAATTTTGAATTTTAATTTGAACTTCAGAATACACTGTATACCATTTCATGATGACAACAGTGATGATCTTACCAATCCCAGTATATCTATTTTGAAATATACTTCCGATTAAATAATTGAATAATTAATTTCTAATCCACTCCAACCCAGAAAATCAAAATTTACAGTCCTGTTTTTATTTGCAAACATGACAAATACGAATCTCGGGTATGAATGCTGAACAGGTATAAAGTGTTGCAGGTATGAATTGCCCAGTTTATATTTGTACATACCAATTCTATGGCTGGATCCAACGATTCAAAAGTAATATAATCAGCAACAAACTCTGAGCATCCGTCAAAATTATACAGCTCCTTAAACGGCAATAACGTCGGACGAATTGACGTGCAAACAAACTTCTCTACATTACATTCGTTGAGTGGAGCTAGAAATAGTGGTTTTCTATCACGGTATAGATGGACATACTGGCGGCGAAAGTTTTCGGCATATTGTAGGACGAGTTTTTCTTTGTTATCATTTTCTTTGTAGGTGAAAGGAAACATCTCTCGGTTTAACTCACCAGGTGACCTGCAAAATGAAAATAAAGTCAAATGGCTTATTCCAGCGAAAATGAAACTTTTTTTGATTTCAAGCAAAAAATTAGCTTTTGTATTTGACAACATAAACAGGTTTTTCAATCATATGTTTGATACTTGGTACATGAAAAAAAAATTTAAATCAGAAATTGTAAAAATTGTCTACCCATGTATGAATGAGCACATGTTTTAATTAAAAAATGTCACAAACGTTACCAAAAAGTTACACCAAAATGTCACAAACGTTACCAAACAAAACATTGCATTAAAAGAAATCCTGACGATAGAATTTCCTACTACTTTTATGTAATATTTGTAGATATGTCATCCATCATCAGTGAAAAGCGCAATAAAAAATTCGCTAACATGTCAGAGATTTTTCACTTTGAAGTCGTTTGGAGCAAAAACCATTTCTGTGCGATGTCACAAACGTTACAGAGCATTACATGAACTTTTTCCATACCTGTTATTAATTTAATCTTTGAAAACCTACATGCACATCCATGTCTTGATCCCACCAGTGAGCACCATTATCAACAACAAACTCGTGGATATAATGTTTATTCTAGGTTCTGTAGCCGTTTAAAAGTGAAATTTTTCAGTTTTTCGGTCACAAACGTTACTTTGGAATGGCCCAAATATAGAAAGAGTAGTCATCCAAGCTCCAGCTAAGCTGGTGAGACACAGCAAGCAAAACCTGCACGAGCGTTAAGGCTGGGGTAGACCTTCAACTAGCATAAATGTTTTGTTGTACTCTAACTCTCAAACTAATAGACCACTTTCGTATGTCCCATAATGCATCTTGAAAGTACCACAAATACGGGACCTTGTGACGTAGCTTGCGCAGTCGAGTTGTGCGCAATC
>JXSR01S041200.1:17226-34091 GCA_000969725.1 Ophiothrix spiculata | reverse complement strand
GATAGACCGATAGATAGATAGATAGATAGACATGATCATGGTTAGATAAACCCAGGCACTGCGTGCATGGGTTAAAAATGGACCTTTGAAACCGATTTTTTGGGGTCTAGTGAACTGAAATTTTGGCAAGAAATAGCCTCCTGAACTGAAAATTTTCACATTTTCTGACAATTTTTGTAGTTTTCCTAAAAAAACAGGGTCGGAAGAACTGAATCATGCTATCTAGTGAGCGGCCTGGTGGCCTGAAGAAGGGGGTCTTGACCGCCGGGCATATGTATCCTGCCCACATGCGAGTGCCCCCCCCCCCCCAGGCTTACTTTATGGCTAATAATCATGATATTGGACCCGACAAAAATCCACCCCAAATATTTGACAAAACATAACTTTTGTTGTACACGTTTATCTGATTTTCATCATTTTTTGACTCTATATTGTAAAATTATTGAGTCTATATTGTAAAATTATTGAACTAACTAATCGGAATTGCATTCATTGCATTTAAAAAATATGGCGCGTAATGCAGTTAATGCACATTACTACTTTAGTCTGCACATAAAAAAATGAGTTTATATACATTTCTGCACATTTGATTTAAAACTTACAACCTGAAAATATTCTATTCGGTTAAAAGGTAATAATGAGGTTATGAAAAATTGTTAAGTTACATATTAATAAGATTTGTACTTGTGGTGTCTTTGTATATGGCCAATGAAATCAGCCATTTCTATAACAATGGAAGATTAACAAATGTACATCAATTTATTCATATTGAATAGATAGGTTACCTATACTAGTATGAATCTTGATGATTTTAGGTCGTTTATTAACAAAAATGAGGTTTCTGAACGTTTTTAATTATGCGAAAATACTTCTGAGCGGGAGTGTACAACGTGTCACTAAACCTTGTCAGTGCAAACTTGCTCTTTCCTGGTCTTCAAACCTACACTGTAAATCAGTAACATTGTATTGATAAGGGTTATTTTTGGAAGAACATTGTCAAGAATTCTATGAACTCATTGCAAAAAATTAATGTACTTTTTCAAAAAAAGTTAAAAGTCACTATAAAAATTGCTACAGTGGAACAAATTTGGAAATTGAAATGAGACAGGTACTTTAAAACTTTATCATGTGGTTATAACCAAGGTTATAAAAACAATTTATTGTAAAATATTTATAAAACCGTAAACGATAATCTTAAATCAATCTTGAACAGAAAATGAGAAAGTTAAAATATAAAATAGTACTTTTAAAAACTGGTATGTTTTTGAATAACAACTAAAAACATGTTTTTAAATAACATGGTTTATAACCAAGGTAATAAAAAACAAAGCAAAATTATCTGTAAAAGCTTCAGTCTTAAATTAGAATATATTTATGATGACTCGCCCCGAAAGGGGGGACTTTGCAGATGATATCAATTTTTTTGAGTTTATCATTTCATCTGTTACAGCATTTGCTAAGCTTTAAAATGACACCTTATTCAGGTATTAAAATTGACATAATTCCGTGTACTACCGCTAGCGGTACTGCACACATCCGCTTGCACTTCCGCGAAGCGGAAGTGCCGGCTCCACTTCGCATCTCCGCTAGCGGGACTACCATAAAATATTTGCACTCCCGCAAGCAGGCACAACAAATCCGCCTAGTTTCATTATAACATTAAACACGGCGCGGACATGTTAACTCCGCTTCGCATTCCCGCTAGCGGAAGTGCAAAAGAAATTGTGCACTCCCGCTATCGCAAAAATATCTCCGCTTTGTAATTCCGCTCGCGGTAATGCAAGAAATTATGTGCATTCCCGCTACCCATACATTATCATGGAAAAAAAGTTTAATACAGGTAAAACAATTCCTCAGAACAAGCCTACATTCGACACGCGGGAATACTAACCCTGGCCCGCTTTGTAACACAAGAAATTGTCGAGTGTGCATTCCCGCTAACTTCAATGATCTATTCCCGGATTTTTTATCTTGGGATTGGTTTTCACAGAATGCGATTTTGTTTTCAAACTATCTTCAAACTTGTGGTAATTAATAGTCCCATCTATGCCCAACTTTTTGAGCATGACACATCGGGTTGAATTCATATCTTGTTTCTATTAACGACTTTTCAAACAAATAATTGACATTTTGACCATTTTATATTAGCCTACTTCTGAATCAATTCTTGAGAAACTATAGAAGCTCACCCACAATATAATCATGATTAATCATGTTAATATTTACAACTACATGTCACGTCTCCGTATCTGATATATCGATTGGATGTTTTTGAAAGTTTGATTGACATTGACAATGATGGCGGCATGAAAACTTGACCTAGCCCTAATCGATGCATGTGTAAATTGCCGATTAATAGGCCTACTTTCAACAAAAGGATTAACTTGGAGGTGCGATCAACACTGAGCTTAATTTCATGTGATTAATAACCAGTTTGAATTGGCCAAATCCTGCTATTGTTCCTTTAAATTGATTGGTGTAATAAACAACAAAAACTTCCTCGGATTTACGAACAATGGAAGATTTAATATGTCAATTAGGCTTTTGGCCTATTAAAAAACTCACATAATTTGAATCGACTCAAATGAGGGCCTTAAGTAAAGGCTCTGTCACACATCACCGTACCGTGCGAATAACGTACTAATAACGTACACTGTTTGGTCATCGATATACATGTATTTCAATGACCAAACCAGTGTACGTTATTAGTTCGTAATTCATACGTTTCGTGATGTGTGACAGAGCCTTTAAGCACGGGAAAATGAGATATAGGCCTACCTTTAAAAAAAGTGAATTAAATTACAAAATAATTTGTTGATACGTTCCGTATATTCATTTTAGGTGGGAGGAATATGTTTAAGCGGTAGAGGAAATGTACAGAGAATTTACCATCTCCGGTAGCGGAGATGCGAAGAGGAGCCGACAATTCCGCTTCGCGGAAGTGATATGTGCAGTACCGCTTAAAATGAAGTAGAAACTTTGTTTATACGTTAGCGGAGATGCAAAAAGGAAGTTGCATTCCCGCTAGCGGAAATACGAAGCGTAGCAGACACATCCGCTTAGGCGGGATTGCACAGAAAAACGCGCATTTCCACTTGCGGAGACATAAAGCAGAGAATGCAATTTTAATTTTCTAATCATCAATCGAAGGAAATGCACAGAAAATTTTACATCTCCGCTAGGGGAAATACTAAGTGGAGTCGGCACTTCCGCTCAGTGGCAATACAAACAGATTTGTGCATTACCGCTAAAACTGTAGGGAGAACTTTTTAAACTTATAGCGGAAATGCACAGAAAACTTTGCATCTCCGCTAGCGGAAATACGAAGCGGACCCAACATTTCCGCTTCGCGGAAGTGCAAACGGACATGTGCAGTACCGCGAAGCGGTACTGCAAATTTTGCTGTTCCAAAAAATAGTTCCCTTATTTGTCGAAATTGATCAAGGCAATCAAATTTTACAACAGAAAATCTGCTTGAAATTCTTATTATTTTCTTTATTTTTTCCTACCTATTTTCACCAGTATCTCAAAAACTGTTCTGTAGCAAAGTCCCCCTTTTTTGGGTGAGTCATCACACTTTAACATGATGATACAGCTGCATGAAACAAAATTGTCAATCTAGCAAGAATCAAAAACATTCAATAAATCAAAAGATAAATAATAAGGTTTTAAAAATGACTTTACAGTCTCTTCTGAACACCTTGGTCCAGACAAGACAAAAACATGCCTTGTTTTATGCACAGACAGACTTTCTAGGTAGAGTTGGCAATCTGCCAACATTTTTTTTTAGGCAAATGACAAAAAAAAAAAAAAAAACTTGAAAACAAAAGAAAAAATGATAGCTTTGATCACAATTGTCAAATGTTTCTTGGCCAAAAAAGGGCCAATTTTACAAATGGCACATTGCAATAAGCCAAGCAAACATTTCTTGGACAACGAGAACAAAAATACTGTGAGGGGGTTGCATTTACACTGTCCATCCAATTTTGTTTTGCCTAAGTTTAGTGGGTTTGCACGACAATACACACTATCAGCGTTTTTCTATTGATCCTATGGTATCATTCCGGTTTACAGAGGTGATAATACCCTGTAATTTTGATCATAAGAACCCCCTCAGCTTCACTTCAAATCCTGATGTGGTGACAAATTACAATGGTTTTCCTGTTAAGTTGTAACATTTTATTCACCAGATCAGCAAGTACTTTCATAATTTTGTGTTTCCAAAACAGTACTTGTTTGCCATGTCTGAATTTGAATATGTTATTATGATCAAGGTAACATGTTTTTATGATCGAGGTAACAGGGTAGCGGTGAAAGATGTTTTTCTATTGCAATGCAATGGCAATGAAATACGAACTGACACTAGCATCAAGAGAAAGTGATAGGTAACTTCTGAATACAATTTGAAAGTGCATTCAGTAAAATAAAAATAGAACACCAGGAGCCCTACAAACACAAATCATTTCCAAATTGTTAATCGTATGTGATTGGCGTGTTATTGCCACCTAATTATTGTCACAGTACACCTAGTAATTAATACATGTAATATTAATTACTAACAGTTTGATTTTCAATGTTTAGGCAACAAATTCCAGTGGTAGGCCTACTGCACGATGTTATTAGAACCAAAATTATTAGAACTACTAACTGCTAGCATTACAATAAGTTCAACGTTGATCAAATGACATCTATTACAAATTATTAGCTTGTCTGCACCCACTAACCTGTGTTAGCTGGCTTCCACTGAGACGGAACGTTGCAGTTTTCTATTGCAGTTTAATCGGTATTTCACCGCTAAAAATCCTACTTTTTGTAGGATAAATGGCGGTGAAATACCGGAGGAATCTTCACCGCCATTCTCGGGCAAATACCAGAGAAGGCGATTTTCTATTGGTCTTTTTAATCCCTTTTCCTATATTTACCGGTTGATGGCTTCAATAGAAAAATGCTGTATGTATGAACAAGATTATAAGGAAAGGACCCGCCAAATCCAAAGGGATCTACTTACGCTCTACAACGACGGTCATTTTGACTTGATTACCTACACACACTGTTGGCTCTAGATCTGTTATGCTGGTGGCAAATTTTACAGCATATTTTGCTCCAATTTGTATCCGACCGGTCGATGTAAATAGGCCACCAAGATGATACTAGCCTTAGTATGAAATTGAATAATAAAACAAGCCTGAAGGAGACTCCTAAGATATGGCACTTTGTTTCTGAATTAAGCTGATTTTAAGTCCGGAGTCAGATGAATTACGAGGTCGCATTACTACAATAATTTTATTTTCGTAATTAATTACGACATGCGGTCAGACTTACTTTTAGCAATTATTTATTACAATCATGTTGCATTACTTTCCGGTCACACAAGGACCAAACTAATTACGAGATTGTTGTACGAAAGTGTCAATCAAACACCGTATGCATGAGGTAGCTTCCGGCTGGGCAGAGCTCAATTACGGTTGATGGAATTTTCTAATGATATTTACAACAACGAGATGCTGTCACACAGTGTTTTTTACGCATTACTTTCAACGTTATTACAATAAATCCATCTCAATGACGAGAATTGTCGTCATTCATTTTTTTTAGTGCGACGACAATACGATTGTAATAAATATGGGTCAGACGTATAAATTTATTGTAGAAGATGCGACCTTGTCGTTTGTCTGACCCCGGCCTAGGATAAAGCTTATATGGCACAATGTTTTAAGATTAAAAATGCTTCATTGAAAGCCATCTCTTAATACTTCCTTAAACAACACAACTAGCAGAGTCCCAATGTGTTCACTTGTCTTTGCCTTTCTTTAAAATCTTGAATGTATACTTATTAAGAAATATATAGCTGAGTCCTGATACAAAAGTTGTTGTAGCTGTAATATACCTGCAAAAAAGTAAACAAATTACATATGAATAATTAGTACTGAGGATTTGTTTGCATGTAATGTTACATCAAAACAATCTTGAATGCCACTTTTCTCTTATGCATGGGATAACAAAACAAAATATTACATAACTTGATTTATGTACCACCAATAACACATTACACTTAAAGGGGCATTGGACCAAATTTTGACATTTTATTTGTGGATGATTTACACTTCATATGTTAGAAAATAACAGTCAATTAATATATTGGGAAAATTTTGATCAAACCTTTAGAAAAGTCAAAAATTCGAACTTTTATTTTGTTTGTTGATCTTGGGTACGAGGATATTCTCTAAACAAATTTATTTATGATAAATATCAAGATAAAACATTCCTTTCACATCATAGACTGCAGATAAATCAAAAGAAATTTGGAGTTTGCATTAGATTTCTTGAAAAGACCAATTTTAAAACTTCAACTACAGGGGGCAGTATTTATCGTTATCGACAATGATAATTCAAAATAAAATAATACCGGTCTCTAAATATTTTGATATTAAGGGTTTGAATTTGACAATGAAACATTGCATGCTGTCATTATTACAGCTAGTACTTCAAATGATGCAAAAATCTCAAAATACTCGGGGAAAAGTTTGGGGATGATGCTGCACTTGTCCAATGCGGGTTAAGGGTTAAGTGACAATAATACTATCAAGAAATATTTGCCATCTGCCTTCTCCCATGAAAGTACAGGTTTAATAGAAAGTACATATATATTAAATCACTCTATTTACTAGTGTGCCCGATTGTGTAAAAAGGGGAAAGGTACCACAATTTTAAGGAAAAAAAAATTTATTTTGGGAATGGATATGGATTTTGTGATTTGAAGCTTTAGGTTTCCTGTGTACGTATTGGAGCTTTTAGTATTGTTCCCTTTTTTCGAGGGGGTGTTTAGCATGTCAGTTTTGAAAAGATAAGACAAAAATCAAGGTATTAATTGGCAATGAAGGAAAATATGATTTTATATTCCACGCTAAAAAAAGAAACATGTTATAGTACAATCATGCTTAATTTGTGTTACAATCATGTACTTATTTGTATCACATTTTCAATCAAAACAAATAAGCATACATCTATTCAGGGATTTGACAAAAAAAATTGGCCCTCTTTTGATTAAAACAGGAGTAATTAGCATGACGCATGAGGGCAACAATCAAACTGTGAATTAACAAGGCAGAAATGTTTACAGTCATGTGCTAACCAGGGAAGTTCAAAATAAGGGACTGGATAGGTTTCAAAAATAAATAATGAGAAAAGCAAATTTACCTATATAAAGGAATACACTAATTATCACGTTATCAACGATGGTCATAATAATTCATACGGAGGAATATTAATATTAAACATTTTTCTAACACATATATGAGGTACAAGTTCTGACTAAAACAGATTAATGAGAACAAGCAGATTAAAAAATAAATTCTTGTCCAAAAGGTCTTTTGAAAAAAACTCGGAACTTTTTCATTCATGAACACCAAGTCTAAAATTCAAATGCAGCTCGAAAATTACTTTGTTTACTTCCAAAATTATAACTAAATCAGCCCAAGAGTTTTTCTGAATTTTACAGTAACGGTAGATTTGACATGTTAAAAGGCTCAAATTAATTCTATTCTGACACCCTTACCCAAAGCCGGAAGTCGACAAATGTTTCTGCTCTCGCGATTGGCTTTCTAATTCAAGCTGCCTGCCCGTTGTAAAACGTGCCATCTCATTAAATATTTGTCAAAACACCGCATCTAATTAACCTGTGCATGTTACAGGTGACCTTAATTGAACTGATGCAGAACGCATGTACGGCAACAAAAAAAACGTAATAAAAAAAAAAATTCTGCGTGCGCATAGCCTTTCTTGACTAAAAAAAAAAAAAAAGCGCGTAGCGCTTAGGGTTTTGACCTTAGGAACCTGAGACAGAGTTCTTTTTTTTTGGCCTAATCAGAATATCTTTTTAGTTTTCTGGGGTTGAGGTCCCAACCCCGACAGTTTTGAAATCTGCATGTTTTTATACGCTAAGTAAGGGCATAAAATGAAATTTTGGAGCTTTAGTTAAATTCAAGTTTTTTGAATGGGAGTTTCAAAATCTGATGATGTCACGTCTGCTCCGTTAAGGTCCGTAGCAGTTAAGGTGGTTTCAGAGTAGCCGTCATTGCGGCAGACGGCCAAGCATTTGCAATTTTGAATTGTCGTAAAGTGACATGACACATTTGCATATTGCCACAATGGTCTGTTGCAAGAAAAGTTAAATTTATTCCAACTCAAAATAACGTCATTGCCAACATTACAACAAGGTAATCAATGTATTGGCTTATCATGCTTGCCGCAAATTTTTCCTGATGCGACAAGGTCGAGTGTAGACACTTTTAAAATTTTGAAATCACACTGGTCGTAAGACCACCACCACAGACACTCTGAAACCAGTTTTACACTGTTATGATTATAACTTTGACCCAGGGGGGCACTCAAGTATAATGCTGCAGGCAGACCAAGAAAAAGTGGACAAAAGGGTGAATCAGGTGACAACGTTTAGGGTATCAAAAGCAGCCATTTTCGCTCATTTTCAAGAAAAAGGGTACTTTTTCAAACCCTTGTGTTAAAACGGTAACGGTAAATTCCCGATTTAGGGTGTAAAAGGGGAAAAAGGGTATATTTTGGCTTTAGAAACAATCACCCTTTAGGGGGTGTTTTAAAAAACTGTGGTCACGCTATACCTGCAACATTATACTTGAGTGCCCCCCCCCCCCACCCAGGAATTTTGATTTCGATGATACATCAAGAAGAATACAACCAAAACTGTGTCTGGTTTATTACCCAGATGTGACCAATATCATTTAATTATTCATAGACAAAAGAGGCACTTTGGATTGGTATTGCTATCATTATCCCTACAGTCTGATGGTGACTTATGCTGCTTTCATACTAATTATAGGTTTGTGGTGTTGCAGTAGCTTTGTAGCTCCGTCGTCTGCTTTGTTTCACACTTTTGTAGCTTTGCAGTTTTGTAGTGTTGCAGCTTTGTTGCTTCATATCACTTTGAAGATTAAATTCATTTCAACTTGAAAAATCTTGCCATACGACAAAATTGATTAGACACCTTTAATTTTATTAACTGTTCATGTGAAGCATGATCTAATGTCTATGATTGGTCTAAACAGGTCACATGATGTCTAAAATACATGTTTCATGCGAACGGTTTAGAAAACTAAAGGCGTCTATTATCTCAGTGACAAGTAGCTTTTCCACTGCGACAATCAGAAGTGACAAGATTTTCAAAAGCTATATGCCATGCATTGAAAAAACTACAAAACTAAACAAGTATGAAAGCAGCATTAGTGTACTTTTGCCAATTAAGTATCATAATGCTTGCAGTAGCGGATGGTCCACATAGTTAAACACGGGAGCACCTCTAGAGGGTGTATCCCACAGGGTTAGTACACTTTTTCACTTACAAAATTCAAGGACTTTTCCAAGAAGAATTCAAGGACTTTCAAGGACTTTTCATATCAGCGGCAGCCGGCGGAATATATGTCAACAAATAAAATAAATTTGTTTTCGCTCATTTTTGGATAAAAATAATTGCATGGTAATATTTTTTGACATTTTAATTTTTAACATTTCTGACATTCAAAAATTCCAGGACTTTCAAGGACTTTTTTGATAAAGTCAGTTTTTCAAGGACTTTCAAGGCCTGGAAATTGCAAAATAAAATTCAAGGACTTTTAAGGACTTTCAAGGACCCACACTAACCCTGAGATTCCCACTAAAGCTACTTGAATCACGGTGTTGTACTGAAACATACTTACCATAATGCTTGCAGTAGCGGATGGTCCACATAGTTAAACACGGGAGCACCTAGGGTAAGTCCCACTAAAGCTACTTGAATAACGGTGTTGTACTGGATCAAAAACAAAACAGAACGGTCAACTTAATACTTAATGGGAAGATTTATAGAATATCTGTGCTTTCTTGGTGAGAGTGAAATTGTACACAAATAATGAACTGCTTACTGAAAATAGAGCTGTCCCAGGGCGGTGAAACTCGTATTCCCAGCCAACAGACGAAAGTGGTATCATCCACGCTTGGGTCAAAAGGTTAACAGTGTATAACTGCGCCGCATTAATTTATGCTAGCCAATCAGATTGGTGTAAATGAGCCTGCAGGGTGGATTTGGTATAATAATCAGTTGATTATTGTAGCAAATCACCCCACCGGGGTCGGGTCACTTTTCAAGGGGGGAGTTTCAATTCCCATCCTCCCTTTTCCCGGGCTGTCCACACTATGTGAGGCATGGCCAAGTTTGTTTAGCAACTACAACTTCAGCACTAAGTGCATTATATTTGTACAATTTTATGAGCACCAGGTAAAAAGAAGTTAAATATCTTATACGTACATGACAATGATTAACTTCATATTAGAAAAAATCAGCAATGCTTCAATTTAATAAGTAAAATATTTCTTGAAACATATCCAATTTGACGTTTCGAGACCTATTTGGCTGGTCTCTTGATCACATATGATGGCTTCTGTGCCGACATCCAGTACCGGTGTTTCTAGATGGTTCCTTGATGATATAGTCGTATATGTGATTTAGGTTGTATGCAGTGCCCCCTCGATGTTCATACTTAAGTTGCCTCGCCTGTGTATCCAGAAGAACTCTCTGATCCAGAAGAACTCTCTGATCCATCTAGGGTATCTTTCATTCTCTCTGTGCAAGATTTTTGGATTGTCCCAGTCTATGATATGGTTGGTGGCTCTAGAATGTATCTTATTTGTGATTTTTTCAACCTCCCTGCAGTGTTCTCTGATACATGTGGCCAGTGAAGTTGCAGTTCTTACATGGAATTTCATAAACACAACCCGTTGTGTTGCTAAGATCTCTTTGGTCCTTAGGGTGTACAAGGTGTTTACAAAGAGGAACCATGTAGAAACACCAGAACTGGATGTTGTCACAGAAGCCATCATATGTGATCAAGAGACCAGCCAAATAGGTCTCGAAACGTCATAGCTCCAAAACGTGAGTAAATTGAAAATGTTTCAAGAAATATTTTACTTATTCTACCTCAACTATCCTGATGAACCTTTTCGAGAATGCTTCAATTTGTTTGTTGTTTCTACAAAACAATTAAAAGTAAAATCAAAATAGATCATGTACTTCCTAAGTATTGTGGGCATAAAATAAGAAGGTAAGCAAACATAGAAAGATATTAACCTGTTTTATTCATGTTGATGTAATCCCATAGATTTTAAGGGGAGATACCAGACTTTGTATACCAGCCCGTGTAATGGCATCGTCAGCCATGGAGCTCAAATTGGGGGTATTCGGGTCCACTCGGTTCCTGCCCAAATCAACCCCGAGTGCTGAGACTTGGTTACACCTAGAGACAACCTGTGCAAATAATACTTTACGAGAATGATACACCAACCTGCACGCAAAGCGTGTGTGCATGTTTCAATATTTACGCATTATGACAAGGTGCAATTGCATCATCGGCAAGCTATCAGCAAAAAGCGAATACCCCCAATTTTGTCTCCATGCCGGAATAAAAACGGGGGCATGCTTTGTATCTCCCTGTAAATCTATGTGTAATCCACATTTTCATCAGATTTTAGCAATTCTGGGAACCCTCTCTTTGAAGGATATACATAACATTACCTTCAAAGATGATTCTTAGAACCTTCCAGCAGGCAGGTGTCTCATCCAGTGTTCCTGTTAAGGATTTTGACTTTGCGCCAAAGCGACATAAAAGAAAAACTAAATCTCGCCATTGCTAATTTCGGAAAGATCACCTCAAAAATGAGAGTAATTTTGAATATAATCTGAATAAGACTGAAATAAGTGAACATTGTGTATAACCAAAGCCATATTTTTGACATTTTGCTTTGGGAACCCCTTGCGTCAATTTTTTGAACTTCTGCGCCAATTTCGCAAGATACAGCCTTAGCGGGAACACTGGTCTCATCTAAAACCAGTCCTTAATCAAGCCATAAAACGTACGGCTTCTCTTGGTTCAACCATACACCATCTCAAGATCAAATTGTAAGAACTATCTATTGTCCGGAGAGTGAGAACTGCCACATCATAAACTTTACAGTATCCCTTGAGCATATCACCACAGCACCATTACCAGTTCCTACATTATATCTGCATTTTTGCTACATTCTGCAGACTTGTTGGAGACTTTGCAACAAAGTGTTGGAGGCAATTTACATAAACAACAGAATCCAACTCATGTCAGAGGCAATGAATGGAGATGGATGCCTATCAGAGTCCAATTACACAATGAGAATTGTATTTGGTAACATCTGGTCACGTCATTAGTAGGCCTGGGATTTCTTCTGGTAATTTGCTACCCAGGTACCCGACTTATTTTTCGGTCGGGTACCCGGGTACCAGACCATATTGATAATTGAGCATTTACAATGTTAGAACAGGAAGTTTAACGGGTCTACTACGACCACAATGAAGTCTCAATTACACCACACATTTTGATTTTTCGCCAATTGTGGTCATGATTTATCATGTTTACTTCGATCAGATCATGATTTTATCATAAATTGTTGAACACAAAATTTTTTGTTCACAATTCTATGATTTTATTGTCTAGTTCGGGTGATCGGTCGGCAGATTTTGCACCCGGGTAAGCTCATGACGGGCGGATACCCAGGTTTTAGTCCAGGCCTAGTCATTAGCTGTCATTGTTTGATCAATTTGTAACAATATGTTACATAGTGATGACGTAAAATAAAATCTACGCAAATAAGAATTAAGCTTACTTGATTTGTTTCTAAGACTTTAAGGTATTGCCTTACCTTGCTGATAGTGGTTGGTTGTAATTTAACTGTTGTGTGCGTCACATCAAAATATCTGGATAGAGTCTTAGGTGGTGGTAGAGACTTGTAGCGTAACCAGAATACACCGGTTACTAGCATGATATCACGCCCAATGATGACGAAGGTTAATGGCACTGAAATGATAAGAGTTAACATGGGTCACATCAAAATATTTGGATATAGTCTTAGGTGGCGGTAGAGACTTGTAGCATAACCAGAATACACCGGTTACTAGCATGATATCACGCCCAATGATAACGGTGGTTAACGGTACTAAAAATAATAAAGAGTTACATCTGAGTTGTGGAAATTTTTACATTTTGTTCAGAATGGGTTTATGAGTGATCCTTACACTGACTGCTTGTTCTACAAGGTACAGGGCTGACATACCTGGTATAAGACCGCTGATGGTTAAACTAAGCGTGAGTAATGTAATGAGTACTTTATCTACAAACGGGTCTATGATTTATCCTAACACCGACTGCTGATTCTACATGTTACAGGGCTGACATATACATGTGTATATGTCAGCCCTGGTATAAGACCACTGATGGTTAAACTAAGTGTGAGTATAGTAATGAGTACTTTATCTGCAAACAGGTCTATGATTTATCCTAACACCGACTGCTGATTCTACATGTTACAGGGCTGACATATACACATACCTGGTATAAGACCACTGATGGTTAAACTAAGTGTGAGTATAGTAATGAGTACTTTATCTGCAAACGGGTCTATGATTGATCCTAACACTGACTGCTGATTCTACAAGGTACAGGGCTGACATACCTGGTATAAGACCACTGATGGTTAAACTAAGTGTGAGTATAGTAATGAGTAATTTATCTGCAAACGGGTTTATGATTGATCCTAACACCGACTTCTGATTGCGCAAGGTACAAAGCTGACATGCAAATATACCTGGTATAAGACTGCTGATGTTTAAACTATAGTTGTTGGATTTAATTTGTGAACGCGTACTCAAAGTCTTGTGCGTAGACGCAAACAAAAGAAACTTGAAATGTACGCTCGCGTGAGACACAACTGCGTATTTGTTACAGACACGCGTTCACGAATTAAATCCAACAACTATAAGTGTGAGTATAGTAATGAGTACTTTATCTGCAAACGAGTCTATGATGGATCCTAACACTGACTGCTGATTCTAGAAGGTACAGGGCTGACATATACACATACCTGGTATAAGACCACTGATGGTTAAACTAAGTGTGAGTATAGTAATGAGTACTTTATCTGCAAACGGGTCTATGATTGACCCTAACACCGACTGCTGATTTTTGAAATTCCTGGCAATCCAACCATCAAGCTGTACAAAATAAACCGATATAAAGGTATATATTCATTTGATATTACAAATGTTGCATGATAAACTTCTTTACTCAACCTTTTCAACATGTTACATAGCTTTTCCGCGAGTCTTAAGTTTAGAAAATTATTTGGACCAGACTGAAGCCCATGATATACTAGCAAAACGCAGCTAGCGTGTGGTTTGATTTTAGACGCTACGAAGACGCTAACCAGACGCTAACAAGTTAAAATATATTCAACTTTAGCGTCTTCGTTAGCATCTAGCTTGACGCTAGCTGTGTCTTGTAAGTATATCATGGGCATCATGTCCAAACTAACCATATCGGCATTGTGCATATGTATTTTTTTATGTACACAACCTCCTAAAAAAGTACACAAAAAGGCCACTTTATCATGTGTTCTTCAGACCAACTCTGCCACTCTAAGCCAAGCAAAAAGGATGATGAATGTAACGTACACCTTAAAGATAGGTATTCGGATCTTGTGAAATATTTAACACATACTTTTTCCATAATGGAATGAAGGGTCATCATCTATAAAAAGCAATAATCAAGTTTTATTTGTATACCTTGAGCCAAATTATTGCTACATGCAAAAATGTGTTTGAGAGTGACCCATAGAAAACTATAGGATATTTATTCTTGTTAACAAAATATTCAAGTAATTCAGCGCTATTTTAGCCATATCTCTTCAATGAAACATTAAATATGGCCGTGAAAATTTACAGGGGTTATGAGTAAAATATGCACCTAAATCTGGTATCAGAATCTCCAATTTGAATTTTTGAGTAAAAGTTATCGGAACACACACCTTTAACAAAATCAGATACAACAAGCCATTATAATTACAAAATTATTTAAAGGTTCGAATCCCAATTCCTTAAGTTAAAGCACACGGCAGTGATTTCATAATAGAAAAGACGCCAGTGTAATTTGGAACTAAACCCTTTGAAGCTGTTGGTTAGATGATTTCCAGATAATATAATTTCAATTTTAAGGGTTTTTGTAAGCATAGAGTCCTCATAGTATGAAATCAATGATAACTTACTAAATCTGTAGATTTTCTACTAAAAATTCAATAGATTTAAAATCATGAACAACAGGTTTCTTACCACATCAGTTGCACTTGTGACCAAAAACAGTGAAGCAGCTAGCGTGTAGTACTCCTGAATGACTAGATACCCTAGGACAGGCGACAAGGCGATACGAGACATGGTCAGCAGATTGGGGATGGTCAAGATGTTTTCTCTCTGAAATCAAGTTAGTTTAGAAATGGTAAATAATACTCCTGAATGACGAGATACCGTAGGACAGGTGACAAGGCGATACGAGACATGGTCAGCAGATTGGGGATAGTCAAGATGTTTTCTCTCTGAAATCAAGTTAGATTAGAAATGGTAGATAATACTCCTGAATGACGAGATACCCTAGGACAGGTGATAAGGCGATACGAGACATGGTGAGCTGATTGGGGATGGTCAAGATGTTTTCTCTCTGAAATCAAGTTAGTTTAGAAATGGTAAATAATACTCCTGAATGACGAGATAACCCAACACAGGTGACAAGGTGATACGAGACATGGTGAGCAGATTGGGGATGGTCAAGATGTTTTCTCTCTGAAATCAAGTTAGATTAGAAATGGTAAATAATACTCCTGAATGACGAGATAACCCAACACAGATGACAAGGCGATACGAGACATGGTCAGCAGATTGGGGATGGTCAAGATGTTTTCTCTCTGAAATCAAGTTAGATTAGAGATGGTAAATAATTCTCCTGAATGACGAGATACCCTAGGACAGGTGACAAGGCGATACGAGACATGGTGAGCAGATTGGGGATAGTCAAGATGTTTTCTTTCTGAAATCAAGTTAGATTAGAAATGGTAAATAATACTCCTGAATTACGAGATACCGAAGCACAGGTGACAAGGCGATACGAGACATGGTGAGCAGATTGGGGATGGTCAAGATGTTTTCTTTCTGAAATCAAGTTAGATTTGAAATGGTAAATAATACTCCTGAATGACGAGATAACCCAACACAGGTGACAAGGCGATACGAGACATGGTGAGCAGATTGGGGATGGTCAAGATGTTTTCTTTCTGAAATCAAGTTAGATTAGAAATGGTAAATAATACTTGTGAACAACGAGATACTCTAGGACAGGTGACAAGGCGATACGAGACATGGTCAGCAGATTGGGGATGGTCAAGATGTTTTCTTTCTGAAATCAAGTTAGATTAGAGATGGTAAATAATACTCCTGAATGACGAGATAACCCAACACAGGTGACAAGGCGATACGAGACATGGTCAGCAGATTGGGGATGGTCAAGATGTTTTCTCTCTGAAATCAAGTTAGATTTGAAATGGTAAATAATACTCCTGAATTACGAGATACCGAAGGACGGGTGACAAGGCGATTCGAGACATGGTGAGCAGATTGGGGATGATCAAGATGTTTTCTTTCTGAAATCAAGTTAGATTAGAAATGGTAAATAATACTCCTGAATGATAAGATACCCTAGGACAGGTGACAAGGGGATACGAGACATGGTTCGCAGATTGGGGATGGTCAAGATGTTTTCTCTCTGAAATGGAAAGCAGTTTGTGATGGTTAATTTTTTTTTCTCTGTAATCAAGATGCATGCATTTTAAAATCAATTTAAAATAATATAATTTGCATATTATTAATTACATTTCAATTTCTAGATTTTTAGAAAAGGTTTCTTATAATCAGTGTATTCGTGGTCTGAATGACTGGCCTAACTATTTATATA